>PVJA010016408.1:0-43531 GCA_004027025.1 Myocastor coypus | reverse complement strand
GGTCACGTGCTGGTGATCTGCCTCAGCCTGTGAGACGGCTTTAGAGTCCCTGAGATTCAGGCACTTTCTGAGCACGAGAGGCTTTGGAACCATTTTATACCTGCACCTGATACAGATCCTAGCCCATTCTAACTAATAAAAGATGAAGGCAGCTAGACTGACCGATAGCTGGTTTTACTTTAGCTTAAGACATGTCTTATGTTCACCAATGATAAAATATAAGATCGTTGGATCAGAAAACATCTAAGGCTCAGCTCAGTGGGCTAAAACGCCTGCTTAGGAAAGCTTAAGCAAGTGTAAGGACCACAATTCGATCCCCAGAACCACATGCCATGCCAGCCCCACACCCAGGGCAAGCTGCGCCAGCCACAGAGTCCAGGGAAGGATTCCCACGCTAGTAATCCCAGTGCCAGGGAGGCTGAAAACAGAAGGATCATTATGAGTCTGAACTGCACAGTGAGAACCTATAACAACCAAATATATTTTTTAAAAAAAGAAAGGTAAAGGAAAACATCTAAGGGCAGGTGAGATAGCACAGAGGACTAATACCCCGCTTAGGCTAAAGCAGAGATTGGGATTTGATCCCAGCACCACATGCTGCGCTGACTGCACCCCAGCTGTGGTGAGCCAGGCACCAAACCAGGGTGTGGAGGTGCATGCCTGCAGTCCCAGCGCTGAAGAGGCTGAAAATAAGAGGATCACCATGAATCCGAACTGTGCAGTGAGACCCTGTACCAAGTGCATAAAAAAGTCAAGAAATTAGAAAACATCTGAAATTCTTCCAAGTCACAAAACACACTTCTAAATTTACTGCCAATTAACGTTAGTGCCCATGCTAACAACTCTGTGTTTTTATTCATTGGCCTAAGCAGGCGAGCTTTCAATGCTTTAATATTCTGATTACAGGAGCCTCGTTATGGGAGATCTTTTGGAGAAAGCACTGCTCTCTGATAGGATACAAGACTCACAGACAGAACCGTTCCTATGTTTGGAAGGGACTCTTTCCTAGGCCTCTGAGTGTATAGCACCGAGTTCAGCAAAGCAGCTTTCCTAGGAAAATGATATAAAGCAAAAAGCTATTTCCATCTCTGTGAAGTAAAAACAAAAAGTCAAACTACTGAGAAAGCACTGAGGAGAGACAAACGACTCTCTTAGGCCATGGTAGCAATGCTCATGGAACCTTAGAAGCCCTTATACATAGACTGTCGAGATAGCTCAGTGGTTTAAAGTGCCTGCTTACACAAACACACAGGGACCATGGTTCGATCCCCAGCACCACACCAGCGCAGGGTGGACTGACAAAGAGACAGAGAAACGGAGAGAGCACCTGCCTGCTGAATCTTTAACACTTGCCATTTCTACATGTTCATTTTGAAAACTCCAAGCCTTCCACACTAACTGGACATCAAATATTAATTTGAGGCCATTTTTTCTCTCCATTACCTCAGAATACAAAGCACAGCTGAGAAAAATGTCAGTGCATGAAACTTGGACTTTCCTTTCCAAGGCCGAGAGAGTCACGCAGCAGGGCACCGCAGCCTCACGCAGCTCCCTAAGATGAATGTGGCAGTACAAGCTCTGCTTCTTAGGAGCACGGTGAAGAGGAGACACCTGTCCCTAGGGCCTTCCACGAAAGACCCTGGGAGAGAGGTGTGGTGGCTCTGATCTAAAGAGAACTGCAGAATTTAACTAACATCACACCATAGTTTAAAACAAAAAAAGAAAGTTTGAATTTTCCCCAAATACAATAAAGGAAGTAAATTTTATTGACAGTCTTTTTCCTCTTCTTCCAGCAACACTTATTGGCTGTATATAAGGTGCCAAGAACTGCAGTGGGCACTTCCATGTCAATTATTTCATTGACTCGACAACATTGTAAGGCACAGATTAATTTGCAGGGATAAGCAATGCAACTAATGAACCATTCATGCAGGAAGTTTTCACTGACGATATGCTTTATACTGGCACTTTTTAAATTTATTTATTTTTTAATTTTTATTTATTTTTTTGTGGGACTGGGGTTCGAACTCATGACCTTGCACTTGCCAGGCAGGCACTTGTGCCACAGAGCTGTCTCCCCGGCCCCTACACTGGCACTTCTCTATGCACAACCAGCCATCATAAATATTTCAGGACTCGAGGGTGAGAGCATATATTAATATATCCACATATTATATCTAAACTTAGAATTACAAACAGCAGCATTTTGGAGCTGATTCTTTTTTCAAAAGAGAATAAAAAACGGCTTTTAAAAACCCATTATAAATGATAGAGAATTTCACTAAATAAAATGATAGAAATACAACAGTGCTTGTCACATTAGCTACTGCTGTCTTCAGATTAGTTTTTCAGATGACCAGATAGAAGCATGCAAAATTGGTCAAAAAATTAAACATTAGCTGTCCCCTTCAGGAGGCCTGTGGAAATCAGCAGTACAGTCAGTCACGCTACCCTGTGGGCAGGCCTCTGCTGTCCTCTTCCTTCTTTCTCTCTTTTACCTTCTGGCTCTCGTGAGAGTTGGTGATGCACAGCTCTTCCCAAATTCCCTTTCAGCAACGCTGCACCGCCGATGGAAATGAGCCAGGGCGGAAGTACCTGAGCATTGCCAAAGGCCGTCTGTCTTCATGACTTCGCACTGTTGGTATGAAATACCTGACGCCCAAAGGTCAGGGGGAGAGGTTTATTTTGGCTCACAGCTAGGACCAGTTTCAGCGACAGTCCCCGGGCTTTGAGGCCGGAGGCGTGGCAGCGACAGGCTGCAGAGAAGGCGCAGTCCACAGCATGACAGACAGGGAGCGCCGCCGGAGCGCGCGCGTCTCCATGCCCCTTGAATTCCACGCAGGCTACGGCTCATCGGTTCTTGCCACACACATCCAGGTGGACTTTCTGCCTTTCGTGTGTCCTTTCAGCCACCCCAGAACTATGCTAAACCAAACGGCGGACTAACCCTCCACCACATGCCTCAATCCCAGGGTCGCTCAGCCGTGCTGCCGCCCCTCCCGAAAGCCCACCTATCAGCCCTGGAGAGACATGAGACCCAAGTCACAACAGCTCACTACAACTCACCGTCTATATTCTTGTAGTTTGTTTCTTAGAAGCCTTTTGGGAAGTGTCTACTCAGAAAGCACTGCTTGTAAAACCTAGCCATTACGCAAAATAAGTCCTGTCCTCCGAACTTGAAATGTATACCTTCCTGATAAGCCAGGAGGCTGAGTTTAAATTTAGTCCCAGGCTCTGTACTAATCTACACCAGAGCTCGGCAAGGAAGAGAGAGTCATCCCCAAGGCCACCAGGCCCCAGCTGGAGGCCAAAGCCCCAGCTCCCTCCACCTCTCACGCCATCTGACTTTCCATTATACGTAGGGACAGAGAGCTGCCCTTGGTCCACCCCGGAGGCCCTGCTCCAGGCCACCATCTCATGCTCCTCGACCTGACAGCAAAAGCACAGGACAAAGCATCTGAAGCGCACGCCCCGATGCCATCGCCTCCCCTCGCATTGCTGCGAAGCTGTGCGCTCACCTCCTCCATGTGTGATGCACAGGATCAACAGGGATCGCTACTTCTGGGATGGCGCACAGAGTCAGGCGGGCAAGCCGAAGACCGGCAAGCCAAAGACCGCAAAGAGTTAACGTCGCCAGGAGACAGCGCTCAGGGAAGCGCTTGTTTTCATGGTTCATTTTCTGTTATTGTATTTTTGGTGTCAGGGAGTGAACCCAGAGCCTTGATGCTGACCTAAATCTCCCTGCATCTCCAGCATACATATGTTCAGACTTGCTATACGCCTACCTCAGCCTCCTACAGAAATGGGATTAGACAGTGGAGTTTCCCCATCTTAAGAAAGGTTATTTATTTATTTTAATTGACGTGTTGTTTTAAAAGTAAGAATCGCAACTTGTTGCTTTGATTGTATATATGTATAGTGAAACAGTTAAATCAAGAAGCCAGTTAGCACACTTATTATCTCTCACGGTTATCATTTCTGTTTTGAAAATATTTAAGTTCTACTGTCAGCAACTGTGTGAGATCCTGTCTGAAATTAAAACCAAAACAAAGAGCCGGAATGTAGCTCAGTGTAAATGCCTTGGGCTCAAGCCTCAGCACATGTGCACAAGCATTGTACACACACACAGATTATCCTTTAGCAATCTATACATAGATTTTATTCTATTCTATTTTATTTTATTTTATTATGGAAGGGTCTACAAGGTGCTCAGAACCTCACTTCTAGATCGGACTCATAGTGATCTGCCTGTTTACAAGCTCTCAAGAGCTAGAGTTACAGGAGCACTGTCTCAATCCATAGAAGTCCTTGCTCCATGACTGCATGAGGCTTTGGGGGGACAACTAGAAATAAACCATAACAGTGCTCCTAAAATTTATTTAGAATGAGAAAAGACCCAGAGTTGCAAAGTTGCAAAGACAATTCTGAGCAACAAACATAGGGCAGGAGGCATTATAATTCCTGACCTAAAGTTATACTACAAAGCTCCAGTAATAAAATCAGCATGGTATTGGCAAAAAAAGTAGATCTGAGAATCAGTGGAATAGAGTAGAAGATACAGAAGCTAATACAAACACACTCAGCCACCTTATCTTTGACAAAGGGGCCAAACATGCTTACTGGAAGAAAGATAGCCTCTCTAACAAATGCTGCTGGAAAAACTGGCTCTCTACATGCCAAATACTAAAACTTGACCCAAGCCTGTCACCATGCACTAAACTAAAGTCAAAATGGAAGAAAGATCTAAATATTTAAAAAAGAAACATGAAATGTCCTGGAAGAGAAAGTGGGAGAAAATCTTGACATTGGGGTAGGCAAAAACTTCATGGACAAAAATCAGAATGCACATTTACCACTTGAAAGTATCAACAAATGGGACCTCCTCTGGCTAAGAACTTTTTGCACATCAAAGAAAATTACCAACAGAGTGAAAAGAAAACCCACAAATTTCGAAAAGATTTTAACTAATAAGTATTCAGACAAAGGTCTTCTATCTAGAATCTACAAAGAACTAAAAACTATTAAGGTTTGAAAATTCAAAGAACCAATCCAGAAATGGGCATCTGAGATGAACACACTTCTCAGAGAAAGAAACTCAGCAAGCCTATAAATACATGAAGAAATGCTCCACATCGCTAGCCATCCATGAAATGCAAATTAAAACAACACTGAGATACCATCTCACCCCAAAAAGAATGGCTCCCATAAAGAAATCAACCAGCAACAAATGTTGGAGAGGCTGTGGGGAAAGAGGAACCCCTCTCCACGGCTGGTGGGAATGCAGATTGGTGCAACCATTATGGAAAGCAGTGTGCAGGATCCTTACAAAACTAGAATTGGAAGTTCCATTCAATCCAGCTATCCCCCTACTGGGAATTTTCCCAGAAGAACTGAAAACATCATATCATAGCAATATCTGTGCACCTATGTTTATAGCAGCCCATTTTATAATAGCCAAATCTTGGAAACAACCAAAATGCCCATCATTTGAAGAATGGTTGAAAAAAAATGTGGTATTTTTATACAATGGACTATTACTCAGCTATAAAGAATGATAAGCTGGAAGACCTCATATATAAATGGATGTATATTGAACATATACTTATAAGTAAAATAAACCAGACCTGCATGTATAAATATCATATAGTCTCCCTAGTGTAAGAGCTTTAAAGAAGAAATAAAAATTGAAGGGCATAACTCAGCTGAATGTGTTATGGGTTAAACAGTGAAGTGACTGGAAGCATAAAAGAGAGGAAACATAGCACTTATGTACACAGGATGAATCAGATATTGGTCCTAAGACCCCTCAAAAGGTTTATCACATTGATCATAGCGTCATGCAACACTAAAACTATGCTTGGAATGCCTGTCATTCTAATTTTTTAGATGTGTACTGTTTCCAATGCAAATTCAGTTACTATTATACTCTCTCTCAAGTAAATGGTTGGTTACCAAAAAAAGGGGAGGGGAGGGTGTTAATTAAGAGTAGGAGACTGGGCAAAATGCCATAGGTTTGATAGGCTACAATTTTGTACATCCTTGGATTTCTAAATGTCTGTGCAAAAATGTGTAACTGCTTTTCTCACATTCTACAGAGAGTTATTAGAATATCAATGGTTGATGGAAAATATCAATTTCAAGCTAAGTCAAAGATGTTTCATATTCAGAAAGCCAGTGATGGTAAGCCCAATTGCCTATGTTATAGAGTAATAGTATCACAAAACTTCTCCGCTGGAGGGTTAAGAATGTAGGTTGACAGACCAAAAACTGGACAAAAAGAAGGGCTATGAGGATAGCCAATATTTTAGCCCTAGCCTTTCAAGGTCAGTAAGGACTCAGGACATAAGAGAACCTGTGCTATAATACCCCATTAACTCAGAGGTGTCCCAAATTTTCTGGTAAAGGAGATTATGGGACCTCAGAGGAAAGGGATAAATGAACTATAGTGTGTCTAAGGAGAGTCACCCAGAGAAAAAAACACTCTCTCAGGCTTTCACAGAAAGCAAACTGGCCAAGCAATTGCCGTGATTCATCCCAAAGGCTGACACTGACAACAGTTCTACAAAGCACTGTACATGTTTCCAAAGTTAATCCTGAGAGGATTTGACCTTGGAAGCTATGAAAGATGAATGTTTTGTTATACAGGTCTTGCTTTAACTTGCCCTTGATCACCCAGCAGAAAAGCTTAATTATGAGGCCTAAAACGCAGAACTGGATTAGTATGATGAGCTGTAAGAGGTTTAAATCAACAACCTCCAACATTGCCAGTTTCCTGGTAACCCACTATAATCATGGAACATTGGTCTATGTATACATCTACTTCCTCTCAGTTCAAAGAGAAGAAATGTTTTCTTTTGTCTTCTTTCCTTACCAATATCAATTAGAAAATGTATCATGTCCACACCCCGTGCTCTGTATTACTATTATGAGAACAATATGCAATGTGTCGTATTGCGAATGTACTACTGTGTTGTGAAACTATCACATTGATGTTTCTCATTAAAAGTAATTTTAAAAAGTGAAGTTTGTAATGGCTTCCTTAAAGTTGAAACAGTTTTTCTCACAGATCCCCAAAGTTGCTGCCAAAGTGCAAGAAGTGAAGTAAAGCAGCTGTGTATTTCCAATTTGTTGTGAAGTATCAAAAAATTATTAACTAATTAATAATTAATAAATTACTGTCTCTAGTTCAAAAATCACTAATCATCAGAGAAATGAAACTAAACCACAACAAGCTATCACTTTCACTGTGAGAATGGCTTATCACAAAGTGCAAGATAGGTGTGCATGGGATACGGAGACGTGATCCATCCCAGGGCCTGCCCTGCCGACTCGCCCCTGGGGTGCGCCGAGACAGCAATTGGTGCTGAGCATGGCGGTGCGCTCCTGTAATCCCAGCTCTTGGGAGGCTAGAAATAGGCAGTTCACTACAAGTCCGATCTAGTAGTGACACCCTGAACATCCTGTAGACCCTTCCCTAAAATACAAAAAATAAAAGAATACAGAGAAGAGAAACCCTTGCTCACTGTTGGCAGCAACGTCAATTAATACCACTGGAAAACAGCAAATCCTTTCCTCTGAAAACTTAAAAATAAAATAACTGTGATCTAGCAAAGAATGTGAAATCAGTATTTAGAAAACCAATCTGTGCACCCATGTTTGTTGAGGAGGTCTCTTCCGTCAATAGCACAGTAGTATTTGCAGGTTTGTTTATGTATTTGCAAAAAATTGACTTTTTCTTGTGAATGCATTTATTTATACGTTATCAGCCAATACAGTACGCAGTGTTCACACGCTCCTTGCATGCAGGACTGACGTGGTCTTCGCGTGTTTATTCTATTTCTCATCCTGTTGCCCTCCCTCCGTGTTTTGATCCCCTTGTCACTCAAGAGAGATCTCTCTCCCTACTTCCTCTTATCTTTTATTTTGCTCTTCAGGTATATGTTGATGTCTTGTAAAAGAGGAACAACAGGACCCTTAAGCTTGGGTGTCATAGTTACACTTAACATTGTGGTCCTGAGGTGCACCCCTTTGACTATAAATGACTCAAGTTTTTCAAGCTGTGTATTAATGTATGTCTGTGGCACCGCCCCTCAGGCACACTTTTAAACTATACTGATGGGTTGACCAGCTGATCTGTTTGTCTCGTGCTTTGTTTTATTCACTCCGCTATCAGAAACCATCTGAATGCAGCAACTGTTTCAACAACTTTCTTTTCTTTTGAAATAACAATACTTTTTTTTTTCAAAACACAATAGCAGTATATTCCCAATAATTGATGCAGTGCATATTGTTGTCCTCCTAGTAGTTATACAGAGCACATGGTGTAGACATGATAATTTTTCTAAGCATCATTCATACAAAAAATTTCTTCTCACTGAACTAAGAGAAAGTAGTTAGATACATAATCCAGTATTACGTAATCACAATGGATTATTGGCAGAACTGACAACGTCGCAAGCTGTTGATCTAATGCTTTTACAGCTCAACATACTAATATAGCTTTACATTTTATGCCTCATGGTTAAACTTTTCTGCTGCATGGAAAAGTGTTAAAGCAAGACCTGCAAAACAAAACATGTAACTTTTGTATCTCCCAAGGTCAGTCAGATCCCCTCAGGGTTTACTTTGAAGCCATGTGCAGTGCTTCCTAGAACTGTTGTCAGTGTCCACCCTCTGGATGAGTCATGGCCATTGCTACCAGTTTGCTCTCTGTGAAAGCCTGAGAGAATGTTTTCTCTGCAGGTCACTCTTCTTAGGCACACTGAACATCATCCATCACTTTCTTCTGTGGCCCCATAATCTCCTTGAACAGAAAATTTGGGAAACCACTGAGTTATAGGATGTTACGGTACAGGTTCTCTTATGTCCTGAGTCCTCATTGACCTTGCAGGGCTAGGGTCAAAATACTGGCTATCCTTGTAGCCTTTCTTTCTTAAAGTTGCAACAAAACTGACCCAGTTTATTTCAGATGTCCTGACTGCTGCATGAGCTGTAGTGAGAAATAATCATCCTCGGTTCTGATTTATCACCAGTGACCGATATAGAATGAACTGATTTCTACTCCTGGTTGGCTTGTAAGCCAGCCCTCACGACCCTGCTGTCCCCCGGCTGCCTCACACCCTCCTCCAGGAGAACCTGCTCTTCTGGTCAGCAGGGAGCCCCTGCATACTCGGGGTAGGAAGGAAAATGGAGGAGGCGATAGGGGCAAGGTCACTGTTTCCATTTTACTGTGAAAGAATCTGACCAAGCCCCAATGAGGGAGGGGACTGTGCAGTCCTGGATAATGGGGTTGTTTTGAGCAGGACCCCAGGTTTGGGCTCTGCTTCTCCCTCGCTCTCTGCATCAGCCCTGTGGTTTCTCTCTGAGGCTCCCAGCGCTGCATCCTTCGGCAAGAAGCAGCAGGTTACAGCTGGATCTGCCCAAAGAGGGCAGTGGTGGGTGGAGGATGGCGAAGGGCGCCTGTGTCTCTGTTGGGCTTCGCCTCACCCATCAGGGCTCTGTTTGCCTAGGCGACAGCCCCCCCTCAGAGGGCCTGGGACCTGGAACTACACCCAGAGCCCTTCGTAGTGAGCGCTCTGATCCTGGCGCTGCGCCCGCCTTGGCCTTTCCCTTTTGTTGCCTTGAGGAATGTGTGCTGTGAGTCAAGTCACTGGGCAACCAAGTGCTTTTAGAAAGGCCCATGCTCTCAGGAAACTACTGTTTGCTGCAGCCAGAAATGGGGAGGAGGTAGGTGGGAGGCCAGCTGTCTCGGCAGACCCTCACGGCTGATCAGATTCTTGGTGCCATGTCTACAGGCACAGAGATGCCACCTCACCTCTGCTCAGGGCAGAGTGGCAGCTCCTCCCTGCTAGGTGCATATATCAATGTCCAAGTGAGTTTTGCAATAAAGGAGTTGCCACTGTGAACAGGTGGGAAAGAAGGGCAGAGCTTATGCACCCTGCTCCTCCTGCCGACGTTGGCCTGGGACAGGACAGACGGGACAGGTGAGACCGTCCTCCTTCCGTGGGAAGACGTAGCCTGGGCAAGGTTTTGCCCTGAGTCCTGGGATCTGTTCTTGCATCTGCTTTTCCTCCAAGCCACAAAAGCCCTGTGCTTTCCTGTTTTCAAACCCCAAGTTCCTTGCTGGCGTCGCTACACCTTCAGATCGAGACACCCCTCCTCCTCATTTGCAAACCTTGCCTGTGTCTGAGGGGAGGGCTCCTTCTCAAGCTGCCAGGAGCCAGCAGGCTTCCAAGGCAAAGCTCCACACTGCACCAGAAACTGGGGCAGAGCAATCCTGGGATGTGACAGACACCGCAAGGCTCCCTCCCCAGCAATCGAGGACCAACGCTGACGTGATCTCCGCTTGGTAAGTTTTGTGTGGGTTCATGGCTAGCACACATGTGTGAGTAGTTAGGCTGAGCTCAGCTCCCTCTGACTCGAAGGGCTTTCAGATCCAAGTGTATGGGTTGGAGGTGGGGAAAGCGTCCAATTGGAACTCCAGTCACATGAAGCTCCGAGCCCTGGGGCCCACGGCAGCGGTCCAGCCGGCGCTTGGAAGGGCCTAGACGTTGGAATGCAGCACATCTGATTGCTCCTGGCAGCTCCCTCCACCGATCATGCTTGGCTTAGACTGCTCATCCCATTACTTTGAGATCTCTGAGTTGACCCAGAAAGCAAACCTTGGGGACAGAGAGAATCAGTCTGAGAAAAGCAGTCTGGCTTTTGGGGGAAAAGAGGGTTATGACTAGGTTTCTGGAAGGTTCCCTAGCCAGTCCAGCCCAAAGGAAGGTAGGTGTGCGCTGATCTTTTGCCCATCCCAAGAACTCCTTTTACTACCTGTCAACTAAGACTGCGGTGCACACTTCTAACCACTTCGTTTTCTTAACAAAGTTTAGGAAGAGATACTAGGGGTGGTAGGAACTGATTTGTTTAAAGACGAGATTTCTTATGAAGATATAGTTTACTTCAAAGAATTCAGAAGCCCTCCAGTATTCTGCGTTACATCGGTTAATAAATGTCTTAGTAATTCGAGTTCCAGTCTGAGGGTGGCAATTGGAAGAAGCCAGCATTTTCCCTTTTGTAACCTACGGAGAATATTTTGCTGTGAAATTTGATACTCTAAAAAGCTAGTGGGTGAAATGGTGAGCCTTTCAGAAGAGTGGGCTGTCCTGTTCATCATTTGTAAGAGAATATATTCACAAATCGTTTATCTCTGCGCCACTTATTAAACCAGAAGAAGTAAAACTAAATGAGAAAAAAATAAGCTTTTAAGCTGCAAGGACTTAAGAATGTGGTATCAGGGGTTAGGGTGTGTATGTGTCCAAATGATATCAAAAGTTCAGGCACCACAGATGTAATCCACTTAACTTCTATCTTTCCAAGAGGTTCTTAATTGACTTTCATTGTTTAAAGTTTTTAAAGTTTGAACTATAGAAGAATTATGAACATTTTAAGCTTCTGTAGTATAATACCCAGGAAACTTCTCCTCACCTGCCTGCTTCAAAGCTGAACTAATAACCAAAGATCTTGAGACTTAGCTACAACTTTAATACTATGTGTTTAGTACATTGAAACTGCAGCCAGGAAAATGAGTCAGCCCTACATTTTCCATGAAATACTAGTATGTCTGATTTCCTACTTCCCCATTTGTTTGTTTGTTTGTTTTTGGTTTTTTTGTACTTGGTACAGGGTCTCACTATACAGCTTGAACTCCTAGCGATCCTACTGCTTCAGCCTCCCCAGTGCTGGGATTATAGGTGTGTTCCACCACGCCCAGTCTCGGTGGCTGGCTCAGTGCACCCAGGGGGAGCAACATGTGGTGCTGGGAATTGAACCCCAGTCCCTGTGCTTGCGTACACATGTGCTGAGCTATTTTGCTGGCCCCTATGTCTCCTCTTTTGAAGCCAATTTTTTTGTTTGTTTGTTTCCCAAGCTTAAGACCTCTCATAAAATGACAGTGGAAATCTCAGAAGGCTTTCTGGGGATGTGAATCAGACTGCTGCACAGAAAGCATTGACTGATGACCAGCGAGATAGCTCAGTAGACTAGGGGCCTGCTTAGGCAAGCACAGGGACTAGGGTCTGATCCCTGATCCTGCCTGCTGGCCCCACCGCTGGGATGCACTGAGCCGGTGAGCTAGTCCAGGAATGGTGGCATGTACCAGCACTAGGGAGGCTGAAAACAGGAAGAGCATTATGAGTTCAAGTCACGGAGTGAGACCCTGTACCAATGATAAATGAAAAAAGCAAACTAAAAGTATTGGCTGAGAGATTGGGACATACTTGCTGAGTGAATGGTTTTACACACGGTGATTTACCTTCCTCTCCCTTCCGTCGTTTTCTGACTCTGCCTCCCAGATGCTGGTGGTCAAATGCTTCATTGTAACCAGCTGCATATTAGCAGGTCTAATAGCGCTCCACGGGGAAGACGAGACAGACATTGCCCAATGCTGGCATTTGACAGCTTGAGCCCCTGGCGTTCTTCTCTATCCTTGTTACTGAAAATCACTGATGCAGCCAGCTGCTTATCCTGTGTTAGCAACTGAGTAGATGAATCACTCTCCTTAGGTACCTAGCATTAGCCTAGAGTTTTGACTTTATGTAATTATAAGGGGTCTAAACTGACCTTTCTGTGAATTCCCTACAAAGCCTGTGATTTGAATGAGCTGCACTTAACATGTGAGAAATTTCTCCATCCCTGTCAGAAGTAGGTATTTCATAGCTCACCAGGCAGGTAGGCTTAGGTTTCCCCTAAACAGTGCAGGCTTGGACAAATTACACCAACTTCTCTCAGCCTCCTTCACCCTGCCTGGCTGCTCAGGGCCCTGGGACAAGGGGGTTCCTTTCTGGCTTTACCAAGTCTAGTTGTCAGTTATTTTGAGTTCCAAGGTTAACACATAGGTGAACTTTCGCGTTGACTTTCCTGATTTTTCTAGACTCTTCTGGAGAAATCAGGGAATAATTATGAGCTTAAAAATGAGGAGGGAAAAAAGACAAAGCCCAAAACCATTACCAAAGTAAAATAACCTCCAGAACAATGTCATTGGGCCAAACAGAAGCTTCAGATAAAAGCGCTACACTTGAAGAGGAAAAACATGCTTGGAAAAACATGAGGAGGGAAAGCAAAGAACACAGAGACACTGAGTGATGGCGCAGAACAAAGTGAAAGCTGTCCCATCAGATACGGAGCTGCCAAAATCCAAGAGCTGTTCTACAGGACAGACAAGCCTTATCTCTCCCACCAAAACCAATCTGATGTTTCATAAACAAAACTAGGAGTCTAAGGCAAAGCAGAATACTAATGAAGCCTAAAATAAATATTTTTACTATATAGGCATTCGTTGAAAATATCCCACTGACCCAAAACAACGTACTTTCTGTCACTAGGAATACATGTTTTTTTCTTTTCTTCAGACATAAAGCAGCAGCTTATGAATGAAACAAATTTTCATGATGCTTCCTTTGGCCTGAAGTCTTTGTCAGGTGGGTTAAACCGAGGAACAAATTTCAACCAGTCATACTCATGGGCAAGCCTGTCAGTTCTGAGGATAAATTTCCCCTCCAATATTGACAACTATTGATTTGTTTTCTTTTTAAATTCTTATCATAGCTGCCCCAAGGAAACTTTATTTTTTTTTTATGAGCAGAATAAATTTATTCGGGAAAAGAATGCTCCTGTTTGAGAAAGAGAAATAAGAGGGGGTCCCAAGTGGGTGATCCCTAGGAAGAAAACTTTAAACCCACAGAACTTAAATTTCCCTTTTCAGCCTGGCTCTGTTCCGGTTGCCATGGCCATTGCCCTAGCCTAAGAAAGAGCAGGTAGAGCAGAAAAGACCCACAAGTCCCTGAGCAGATAGTCTCAGCAACACTCAAGTCTTTGCAATTCTTCCTCTTTCTCCATGGGCCAGCCCCAGCTCAGCCTGGCGCCGCCACTCGCATGCTGTGCCTGCTTCGGGGCAGCTCCATCCACTCAGCCAGAACATGAACACGCAGGAGACTCTCAGGTTCCCCTCAGGAGCACAAATGTGTTTTTCCTTCCCCAGATCAAACAACCAGGTAGAAGAACGAAAGTTACACAAACCCCACAATAGTCCAGCACGTGCTTTGTGTTTGTTGGTGCAGATCTCTGTAGGCGTGGTGGATTCAGCCGTACGTGTGACACGGGCACTGTGCCATCTTTAAATACAGGAATGGTGTTGATCGTAATGGAAAATACACCCTCAAACCCCGTACCATCTAGGTGTCAAACCTAGTTCCAAATTTAAAAAAAAAAATATATGTATTTAGCACAAGGTCTACCGGATCTCACTATTCAGACAGGACTCCGAGTGATCCTCCTGTTTTCAGCCTCCCAAGCCCTGGAATTCCAGGTGCACACCACCACACCCAGTCAGGTCACACCCCAGGGTCAGGACAGGCATGGCACGCTGGGAATTGAACCTCAAACCCTGCACCTGCCTAAGCAGGTGCTTTAATCCACTGAGCTATCTGGCCAGCCCTTAAATCTTTTATATCCTTGTATAAATTCAGCCCTAAATGTTTCCAATGTGGAAATTATAAATACAATTGTGATTTTAATGCATTCTTTTTAGAATATGCATTGTTACTGTCCAGAAATGAGCTATACATTTGGATGCTGATTTCATACCTTATAGCTGTGCTGCATTTTTTAGAGCTAAAAGTTTTTTCTTTTGCTGGAGTCTCTCGAATTTCTTTTATCCATATCATGTCATAGGGTCTGGGGAGATAGCTCAGCAGAATAAGTGCTTGCCTGGCAAATGTAAGGGCCAGAGTTCAATCACTGGCAAAAAAAAAAAAAAAAAAATTTATTTTTTCTTTTCAGATTTGGATGCCTTTTATTTATTTTTCTATTGGATTTTACTGTGTCTGGGACCCCTAATACTATGCTGAATAGCGGTTGTCTTGTTGCCACCCTCTTGGTCATGGAGTTAGAGGAGGAGCTTTCTACTTCTATCAGGGACGAGCCCACAGTGGCAGTGCTAGCTGTGGGCTCATCGCAAATGGCTGTGATGGTTCCCCTGGTCATGAGCCTATGGGCTTAGGCGCTGCCTCGGCACGAGGGAAGCACATCTGTGCATGTGACCGGATGGCCTTGGGTGTGGCTTTGCCATCCAGAGCTGCTCCTTACCTCTCGGCTGCTGTGGGCTGAGGAGTTTGCTTCTGCCAGGCCCTTCCACCATGTAGCTTTTGCCTTGGAGTCAGCAACCCTGCCCAAAACTGTCTGAAACATGAACCCAGTGAAGCAAGTCCTCCTTAGCTCGAGACTGCCAGGTGTTTTGTCCCACAACAGAGTGACATGGCCACTATGGAAAAGCAAAACAAGAAGTGGCTGCTGCTCCGGTCGGTCCTGATCTTGTGGTTCAGCAGCCTTGGGAACTAGGCTGCCACTGAAAATGTTCTATCATGAAGGCTGAAGAGGCCCTAGACTATCATGAGCAGAGCCCGACAGGCGATTCTCAGAAATCCACGGTCCTGGCAGGAATGCACACAGCAAGACTCAAACTCATGAGGCTTCCACTGGGAATGGGGACTCCTTGGGAATTGGACCGCAATCCTTGCATGTGGTCCAATGGGAGTCAATCAACCAATCAATCATTCAAGCAAGACTTGTTGACATTTTTTCACGTTTTGAGACTTCATCATTAAGTTAAGGATTATGAGCTAAGTGACCTGGCAGAAGCAATTTCAATGCAGACTGTTGTTCATGAATATCGTTAGTAGTTTTTAGCCAGATTAACAATGAGAATTTGGAGCTAAAAACTTTACATTTTGGGGCCAGGGAGATAGCTCAGTAGAATAAGTGCTTGCCTAGCAAGAGCAAGGTCATGAGTTCAATCTCCGGTAATGAAAAAAAAAAAAAAAAAAACTTTACATTTTGTCTCCCAAGGAGTTGTATGTTAAGTTGTGACTAAAAATCTGGCTGGCACCATGGCCTTCTTTGTGTTTAAGTACACTCTATGTATGCATATATTGCTGTAAGAAGTGTTAGAGTGAAAGGATGTTGAATTTTGTCGAGGGCTTCTTTCTGGGTGCGTTGTGATTATGATGACTCTATCCTTCTTTCCGTTGGTGCAGTTTGTCACATTTATTTGCGTATATTGACTACTCCCTGCACTGTAGGAACAAATCTCACTGGATTGTGGCATATAATCTTTTTAATATGCTCCACATTCGCATTTTTAATATTTTACTTAGGATTTTCACATCTATGTTTATCAGACATGTCACCCTGCATATTTGCATTCCTTTATTATCCTAGTGAGACTTAGGTTCTAACCTCAAATAGAGTTTGGAAACATTCCATCTTTTCAATTTTTTTAAAGGCTTGAGAGGAAAACATTTTCATTCTTGGTTAAATGCTTAGTAGACTGGGGCTGGGGAGATAGCTCAGCAATCTAAGTGCCTGGATGGCCAGCACAAAGACCCTGTTCAATCCCCAGGACCACTGCCATGCAGGCTGAGGCACACGGGGCACACCGGACAAAACACCAAAACTTGGTATAGTGGAGCACACCTGTAACCCCAGTGCTAGGAAGGCTAAGACAGGAGCATCATTATGAGTCTGAGCTATATAGCTCGACCCTGTACCAAATACACAAATAAATAAATAAATGACTTTTAAAATTTTTTAAAAATAAATAAATGTTTGGTAGAGTTCACCAATGGAGACATTAAATTCTAGGTTAGAGACTTTGATTATTGACTCAGTTTCCACACTTTATATTATTCTCTTTGGACATTCTACTCTTCAAGCTTCAGTCACTCAGCCTCGGACAGAATGTACATGTATGCAAGTGTAAATCCATATCTACCATGGCGAGTGCCCTTCATGAATTTACTGCCTTATTACATAATAAACTGCCTGGTCTTGTCCCCTGTGATAGTTTTCAGCTACAAATCTCTTCTGTCCGACATATATGGTCCCCCCTGCTCTCCTCGGGCTTCTGTTTCCATAACTGCTTTTACTTTATCTTTCTTTACTTTCAGCCAATATGTGGTCTTAAAGCTAAATGAAGTTCTAGCCTGAATCTTCTTTCTTCACCCACTCAACTAATTCCAGTCTTTTCATTGGAAGATTTAACTGATTTGCATGTGAAATAATTATGCCTAGGTCAAAGCTTTGCTTTTCCATTTCGTTGTTTTCTGCTTTGTATTTTACTTCCTAAAACCTTCTGTGATTTGATCATTTTTGTCACGCCATCTTTTTATAGCCCTTTGTAGCAAATCTGCTTCAAAATTGTTGCGCTATCTCGCCGGCCCTTATACTGTATTTTTCAAAACAAAATAAAAGTTTTCCAGCCAGATAGGTCAGCAGATTAAAGCTCTTCTTTAGGCAGTGACAGAGACTGGAATTTTATTCCCAGAATGCCGTGCCGGCCCTGTCCCAAGGGTACACTGAGACAGCAACTGAGAACAGGCATGTTGGAGTGGGCCTGTAATCCCAGTGCTTGGATGGAAGGCTGAAAACAGGAGAAGCACTGATATATATATATATATATATATATATATATATATATATATATATATATATGAAGCATCCTGCATCTTATAAATAGATCAGGTTTCAGAATGAAAAACCATGTAAACTACCAAGAAAATTAAGTAAGCAACATAATATATTCACAAATACAGAGATGACATAGGGAGAAGATGACCTCGATGGATGACCTTCAAATGATATGGGGGAAAAATGAAACTCCCCACCTGAAAGGTATCTGGGATGAGTTCCTGTTCTCTAAAACCTAAGGATAAATTTTAGGATGCAATGGAGGTTGTGAACAGAATATTGGAGGAAAGAAAGCTTCGGTCTGAGAGACGGACAGAAGGGGAGCCCCAAGTGGGTGGTCCCCTGGGAAGCTATCCCTTCCAGGGACTCTTATAGTGTAAAACCATGTGGTGAGGCAGATCTAAGGTAATGGAGAACATGGGAGGTAACTTAGGCGGGCATGAGGTGGGACACAACTGTGGTCAACCAATGAGATTACAAGCGCCTTTTTTTTTTTTATTATAAACTTTTATTCTCAATGAATTAAGAGAAAGTAGCTGTATATCTATCGTAACTCTCTTGTATTTTTTTTCTTATTAAGGTTTCCAACACTAGGAGAAAATATCATACCATGTCTTATAAGTAGATTACAAGTAAAAGATACAGTATGAATCACGAAACAGTTATAATTAAGCAATAGTTACAACATTAATTAAATATTAATTAATTAATTAATTAAATATTTCAAAACAATATTCCAAAATTCAAATCAAAACATGAGTCCAACTTAGAAGCCAGAATGTTGTGTATCATGTGTGCAAATCTGTAATCAATTCCAGGACTCACATAGTATTTAAATAGATTAATATCTACAACAGTATCAACTGAGAAAAAGTTTCCATGGTGGAAAAGAATTACTAAGCATAAAACATAGCATAAACACTGGAATGGCAAATATATGACCAGAACTTCTTTAGTCTGTCTCTCTTTATGTTACATTCAGGCTCGCCACTTTAGGCTCTCTGCCTTAGGCTACACCCATAATCCCAGAAGTACTTAAAACACATAATCCCAGGGACCATGGATCAAGTCTCAAACTCTAGGTCAGTACTAAATCACATAATCCCAGTGACTCATGAGTCAAGTCTCAATCTATAGAAGTCCCCACTCAATGACTGCATGAAGCTTTGGGGGGGACAGCTAGACATCAACCATAACAGGAGGAAAGACTGCAAACAGGAGCTCATGTCAGGCCTGTGAGCTGCATTTCTCTTCCGTTGTCCTTAGCGACTTCTGGTACAGTGGAAGTTAGAGAGAAAAAGAAACCCTTCCTGTCATGACCGTTCCACCTGGCGAGCCCACCCAAGCCCAGTCACTTAGCAAAGCACGCGTAAAACAGTCATCTCCAAGTTCATGATTTTAACGTAGTGTAAAGTTTCTTGAAAGGGCTTCTAGAATGGCATAGTCTTCCTGCAAGTCCAAGAAAAACATAAGTTTTGTCTTCCTCGTCAGGGAAGCCCCAAGGGCCTGCTGCTGTGCCAGGTGGGCACAACTGCAATCCCTGCACTCTGGGAAACTGAGGCAAGAGGAATACAAGTTTGACCCCTGCCTAGGTAATTTAGTAACTTAGTAGACCCTGCCTCAGAAATAAACAATATAAAAGGATAAGGATATAGCTTAGTGTTAAGGCCATAGAATCTCCTCCTCCCCCCAAAAAAACTCAAGATAAAATTAAAAAAAAAAAAAATCAAAGCACATTCATACTCAACTGATGACTACTAGGGCAGAAAAACCTCAGAAAGCAAACAAAACAAAGTCCTCACAGAAACTAGATCTTTACATATTTCATTAATAAAATGTGCATGGTGGCAATAAAAACAGCCAATGATACAGCAGAAATAGCACCATGCCTTGAGTTACAGAGGCCTTAAATAGATCGTATCCCTCTTCCTTTCACCAGAACGTGTCTACTAGCTTACTACCATAGAACCATTTTCCCTCCTAAAGCCATAGGCAAATGGCACCCATTAAAACAGGAGAGGCATGGTTGTCACACTTTCCTAGTTATGGAGCTTTGATACAAACACAATATACACTTGAGCTTAGCCCAAAGGCCAAGGAGTAATAATAAACACAATTATAAAAGCACCCAAGCCATAGCTTTTTAGCTCTTCACTGAAAGTTCTGAGAATATCAAAGCTTTCTTTGCATCTGGACTCTGACTGGACATATTTTTATTGACTTTTAATAACAGTGTTCTGTTGACAGTGGGGAAAATGCTCTCAGCAGAACAAAGGTCTCTGCGTTGATAACCAAACTGCAGTTCAAACCACTAAACAAACAGCAGAGGCCAGAGTCCACTCGAGCCATCCACGCTCCCAGAGGTCAAGTTCGGAAGCACCTGTCCTTCTAACAAAGCTTTTTCCCCACAGGGAGCTGGTGGGACTCGCCTCCACAGAGTGGACCCATGGACTGTATCATTCAGAAGGCCGAAGCCCTGGACAGGGCTCATCTGATGCAGGTCATCTGGGACGATGGAGGAGAGTCCCTGTACCCCGCCGTGTGGCTGAGGGACAACTGCCAGTGCTCCGATTGTTACCTGGATTCCGCAAAAGCCCGGAAACTTCTCCTGGAAGCCCTTGATGTGAACATCAGTATTAAAGGCTTGACATTTGACAGGAAAAAGGTAATTTTCCCCAAATGATCTCTCCTTGCCCTTTCAAGTAAAATAAAGTGAGTGATCCGCGATGGCTTAAACAGCTATCCCTTCACATGGTCCTGTGAGCGGCCCGCTGCGCAGCTGCCTGCACGGCGCACTGCACAAGCTAATCACATCCACTGAGGGGAAGTGTCTGCTATTAATGACTGCCTCTTTTGTTTTTTAAAATAAAATCTGCAGTGCTGTTCATGACTTCTTTAGTAAGCAGCAACCTTAAGATGAAGTCCTACTATTTCTACAATAAAACGAGCACGGCTGAGACTCCATTTATTCTTCTGTAAAACAGGGGTACTGACAGAGTGGGCTTGAGGGGGTGCTGGAGCTCCTCGAGACGGAAGCAGCACTTCTGAGGCTGTCCATCCGGATTGCTGGGATGCGGTGACCACACAATATGGAGTGCAGATTACTGTTTTAGTCAGATCACTGAGCAGCTGTCTGAGGTTTACCCTGAAAGCACAGCTCTTGAAACCTAACTAGATGTACCCGCCATCCTGGCTGCCTCCTCGAAACTCCCCTGACTTCTTATAAAGAGATGAACATAATGTACCCCATGGGGTCCCCATCTCCTTATGCCTCTGTGTCCCTCCCAACGGTGCTGCCTTCTCCCTAGAGCGTTGCTTCTGCTGCTTATTACATAGCGACCGCTCAAAACGATATTATCGCTCTTACTGCGACTCGCAGGCTCGTTGTCACTGTTACATCTGCTCCTTGTCCTGATCATCCGGGCATCTATGCTCTTGGCAGGACTCTCAACTGCTCTCTAATTTTGGTCGTTCCAGAAAGTCCAGGGACCACTGGCTCAGAGGACAGCACACAAGAATTTGAGGCCCAGCCTAATTCTATGCTTGCAATGCTAGTGCAGCAGCCTCAGCCACTCAGCTTGTGAGGAAAACAAAAGGGAAATAAGCACAGCTGGGTGCCTAGTTACCTTCCAATACATCAGACACAGCCCTGCTGGGGAACGGGAAGCAATGTGAGCCCATGGGAGCCTCACAGCCGGGGGATTCGCCTTCTGTGTTCCCAGGTGCACATCACGTGGCCGCAAGGGCACTACAGTGAGTTTGAGGCTGACTGGCTGAAGAAGAGATGCTTCTCCCGACAGGCCAGAGCAAAGCTGCAAAGAGAGCTGTTTTTGCCAGGTAATGTTACCGTGATCCTCAACATGCTTTAAACCCCTCATATTAAGGTCATTATAAACATATATATAATTATTTTAATTGTACATAATTATAGGATACAGGGGGATAATTTGTGTAATGGTCAAATCAGAGCACTTAACACCTCCTCCTCCCCGTTTACAAGGCTCTCCTAGTGAGACCTGTGTTCAACAGGAACGCCGCACCCTTGCCATTTGGACGAGAGGGTGCTGTCATTCACAGGGGTGTTTGAAGCATCACCAACACGGATAGTCTGGGCAGAAATGAAAAGCGCATGGGGCATCTCCATGTTCCAATGGGGCAGGAGCACAGGCAGCTGGCACGCGTCTTTGTCATCTAAACGCCGACCTGGCACACCACAGATGCTCTGAAAATGTGCCCTGCAGAGAAGCAGGCTACACCCAAAGCCCACGTACCCTGCCTAAAGCATTTGGTCTCAAGCCAAGTTAGCACAAATCCACAAAGCAGGAGATCCTGAGCTAGTGGCCACAGGTGGAATTCAGTCACCACTGGATCCACGAAAGGATGAACAGGGCAAAGATCTGAGCGTCTGCAGAAGTAGCACGTGGCAGAGGACACTGGGGGCCCCCATCCCTGACCCAGGCAGGCCAGCTATTGCTACTGTGAAACACAGCCCTAAGTGCGCCCGTGAGAGCCCATCTGAGCACGGGGATGGTTTAGGAGGGTCTCCGTGACAACCTGTGACCAGAAAACTGTCGGAAAAGTAACAGAGGGTGGAAAAGACGACGTTGCTTTTTCTTGTCTTTTTTCATTTTCACTTTTAAAATGTTTTTAAAGAGAGTAAAAAAATATTAGATGAGACCTTCGGGATGATACTCAATGCCTACTATCCCCACTCCTACTCAGTATACTCCTGAGCACACTGTCAGGAGCCCTGACACAGGAAAGAAAAATGAAAGGGTTACGATCAGAAAGGAACAAGTTAAGCTACACTTATGGGTAGGCAACAGGATATTCTACATGGAAGAGCCAAAAAACTCCTCCAAGAATCTCCTAGAATTAATGAACAAACCCAGCACCCAGCAAGTTGCAAAGCCAGCACCCAGTACTCAGTAGCATTCCTCTGCACAAACAAGAAGGCGTTGCTCTTGAGCTTAGACAAAATATGAAAATCGAATCAATTTTTTACCATAGAAAAACCCCATAGCAGAGTCCAAACAGAGGCACTGATGAGGGTAGGGAAAGTTCATGATTTGCTTTCTCTTGATGATTTATTACATAGCATGATGTGGGTCAAAGGACAACTTTAGTGTGTGATAATTTTTATGTACTCACAGGAAACTTAACTTCTAAAAACGCACTATCAAGGCAAGGTCCTTTCATTTCCGCTGCTCACGAAGTTCTACTGGACCATTCCTTACCCCCCCGAGCCACTGATCAGAGTGTTGAGTCCTCTAACACCAGTAGAGGGAAGTCTAAGTCAGGTGTGAAATAGAAAATCCACCTTTCCCTTTTCAAGTTCGAAATTCTCCAGCATGCATGCAGACCTCCCTGGCTCCACAGCTTTAAACACTGGACTTACAACAGCTACGTGGCCTGCTCTAAGATTCTACTCACTCACTCACTTGACAGCTGGCCTTTTCTCAACGGTGTCAGTCCTAAAGTAGCACCCGCTCCCTGCCGACCATAGAGTGGTCTTGCTGAGAAAGAAATTGTCTATCTGTTGAGTCTCATCATTCTGACAAAGGACATGGTTTTATTTCAGTGCTTTGTGTCTAAGTCACGTGGGGTCCATGTCCCCCTTCATCCAGCCCTGTAGAGGCTGAATGTCCTGGGAAAACGGTTCTCCTGGTTTCCTCACGTGAAGGCCTTGCCGGGTTTCCCCACTCACCTAACTTTGGAGCAATTGTCTTGGCCCAGAAGTCCTATCTCAAGTGCGTTGTGTTCTACTTCCTTTAGACTTCTTCTGATATTGAATTTTTTTTTTCCTTAGCAGAGCCCCAATTTGGTCATCTTGCCTGATTTTAGTTTAACTTCCTTCCAGGTCTTCTTTAGACTGTTTTAGGAAGGGAAGCCAACATTTTATTATCACAGCTTAGGTTTTCAAGCTCTGTGAAAGGACAAAGCCGCTCCCTCCCATTAATACTTCTGGAGGAGCACTGTTTTATAGCTTGCACTTCTGCGTACTGTCAGGCAGTAGCAGGATGGAAAGGCTGCTAGACCCCATTAAGTAGTGGAAAAACCTGCTCCCAGTGCCAGGCCGCAATCATGAATAACACACAGAGCTGGCTGCTACACGGACGCTGGAAAATATTTTAATGATTTAAAGCAAGATCAGATTTTCACAAATACATTCTCAAGCTGTGCAGTTGGTGTGTGCAAAAGAAGAAATTCATGCGCCATGCTTGGAATCCTGCCTCCGTGTCTTTCTGCCTCTAGAACCTGATCCCCTGTCCCACTGCTGCTGCGTGGTTGCAAACCCTGAGCCTCGGCTGAATGTCAACCGGCTCAGCTTCATCGGTGAAAGAATTTGGCTTTTGGGTCTCATTAGCAGCATTTCCTCTCCTGCTTCTTCCTTAAGGGAAGGGGCGTTTCCAACCAGGAGTCACAATCTTCCCGTGACACGTGACAATGGGCCATGGGTTTGGTGTGTTAGGACAATCCAAGGCCTGGCTGGCTGTCATGAAGCCGTCGCTGTGGAAGGAAGAGGTGCGGAATCGCCTTCCCTTCCTAAATTTCCATTCAGCGGCACACGCACATTGCCTGCTGTCGGGAAGTACCAAGATTAAAATTAGAGCCTGGCCACTGCTCCCGAGGGCTGGTCAGGTCTCGCATGTGGCAGAAACACAAGTCTGAACAGACGAGAGAACCATGTTTCCGCTGGGTTGAGATTCATCCACCAGAACAGAAGAAAATTCCCAACAGACAAAACAGCATGTAGAAAATCATTCCTGTGGAGGGCAGGGGGACAGGCTGAAGAAACTGCACTGAATTTAACACTGCCGAGGTTAATATTTTTAGGGAAGAAGATGGAAAACTCCAGCTAGCAAATGGTTTCAGTCCCCACCGACCTTTCAATCATAGGCAAAGATGGCCAGGTAGGGGTCCTGTTCCACCTGTTCCTCAATGGCGTCCCTGACTCTTACAGGAATAAGTGTAAGACCTTTACAGGTTTAGGTCTTCCTTATTTGGTCTGCATTTTACCGGCTCAGCATTTTATCTGTTGGGTTTTGATCAAATGAACATGAGCTCCCGAGTGCTTCCCAGCCTGCGACCACCGCTTATACTTCATTTTGCTCTTGTCCCAGCCTCCCCCGACCAGGGTACCCTCTCCATCCTAGCTTTGCAGGGACCTGCACAGAGAGCCTGCAGGCATCCAATCTGTGGTGCCGAAGGCTTTGGGTATTGTTGCTTGTGTCGGACGGGCCAGAAGGGGTGTGGTGGCGCAAGAGGAGCACCGAATGACCAGGGGCCGTTACCTAAGAGCCAGTGAGGCGGGAGAGGTGGAGAGATCACCTGGGTTCCTACTGACCACAAAAATAGGAGGTCCCTAGCCCTATCCTCTGCTCTCTGCCAACTTAAAACTGAAGTATCACAGCCTGGTGTATGAACACTTCCACACACAGGTGAAAGTTGAAGATTCTAAAAGAACCCTAGAAACATAGGGCTTTCTTTTTCGTGCAATTGCATTTGAGCTTCCATGGGCATTTTTGAATAAGTTATACATTTGTTTGTATGACAATGAGGCACAAAATTCCAACTGACTGAACTAAAATGAAAAAGGGAAATCTCGATTGCATATACTCCAGTTACAGATCTCTTTGTCTTGTCATGAATATTCGGTGTCTGAACGAATGCTTGCTTTTCCTAAATCTTTGAATTGGTAGTCAAACATTTTATACTGGTCACTAACTTCAATAATATTTATTATTGAAAGTTGCAATTTAAGAAGTTGTAATATTTTTACTTGAGAAAATTTGGTCAGATTTCTCATTAATCTAAGGCTAAATACCTTGAGCAGTCAGGAACATTCCTCTGTTTATTTAGCTGTTTTTACTTTTTTGCGGGATGGGGGAGTGAACTCCAGGCCTCACACCACTTAGGGACATCTCCAGCCCCAAGCGAGTATCTCCTTCCATTCATGCAACCCTCCCAGTCATTACCGCCAACTTAAGTCCGTCACAGTCCTCAGACCGCAGCTACAGTCCACCCCTTGCTTCCAAGGAGCACAACACAAGAGGGGAGTACTCCCCAGCCAAAATCACGGCCCCATAAGGTCCATTTTCTGTCCACTCAGCATGAGAAACAAGATGCAATGCTCTCCTTCCTTAGAGAGAACTGTGTGCACACTTGGAGATGAAAATTTTGTGTCAGTGGAGAAACAGGCTACAGATGCCGCTTGTTACAGAGCCTTGTTGCAAGACAAAAATCATGTGCGAATGTGTTTTTAATAAGCAAGTAATGCTCGCAATGCGCACATGTCACCTTGTGATGTCTCCCCCAATATCTAAATGTGGCACTCCCAGCGGTGGGAGTTCACAGTAGAGCGACAGTGCTGTTTCCTCCCCCTGACTAGACTTGGTAACTGTGAAACAGGGGTGGGATATTTTGGTGGCATTTTTCCATGCTGTTTTAGAGTGCTCCAATGGTAGCAGGGCTGATGGGACAAACTGGCTCCTGAGTAGCCCACCCAACTCATCCCCCCATTGTCCACAGCCACCAGGCATCTCCCAAACACATTTTCTCCGTAGAGAAAGATGCCATTCCTCGTGTGCAGTGCTGCTCTGTCTTAAGGAATGGGTGTGTGTGAGCAAGACACTTTCATTCCCGGATCTCTCTTCCCCCACCTTTCCCTCCGTCTCTCCATCCCCCTACTTTTGCAAAAGGTCTACGTTCCTGTTTCCTATCACCTATCTTTTGTTTTTCTCTTTATTTGTACTTTTAGTTTCTCATGAAAGACAAGCCATGCAATAGTGAAGGTCGTGTGCCTGTTTTATTACGGTCTCAAGGTATGCCAGTTTTCCTACCAATGACTCTAATTCACCCTTGTTTATGGCGGAGTAGTGCTCCACCGTGTGTGCATACAACACTTTCTGTGTCTCTTCCTCTGCTGGGGAATATGAAGGCTGTGTCCAAGCTTTAGCCACTACGATCAGTGCTGCTCTCAGGAAGCCATCCGCCCTTCTATTGGCCCGGAAGGCTGATGGTTGACCAATGACAAGGGAAACACTGCAGAGCCTGACCCTCTGACAGCTCTTGCAGCCATTATCATACCCTACCCTGGTTACTGACACAGTGTGGCCACTGCCCACACCTTCCCAGCACATCTCTACAAGGTCATCTCTCTGTGACCAAGGTCATCTTCCAGGACCACCACCATACCTTTGCTCTCCTGTGGCCTGCAGGCTACAGACCCAAGACTTCTCCGATCACCTTCAAGCTGTGGCATTCCCCACAAGCTGTGGACTTCTGCACAGGCTCTGCCTGCTGCTTGGATCCATTGTACTGTTCCTTCTCTGCCCAGACTTTGCAAATCCATTTGGTCAAGTGTCCTGCAACCCAAGAGGTGTCCTTCACCAACGCTTCCAGCGTGTGTTTACCTTTCTTCCAAGCCAAACCACGCAAAATAGAAGGCAAAGAAGGCTCACCCATGAAATGCATGGAATTTCAGAGGTAGCACTGGTGCACAGGGCTATAATGTGACACTGGGGGAATATGCATTTCTCAAGAGAATTTTTTACTACAACGTATTAGGACCAATCATACTATTTTTTTTTCTGGTACCATAGATTGAACTAAGAACCTTGAGCTTGCCAGGAAGGTACTTATGCCACTGAGCTATCTCCACGGCCCACACTAGAATGCATTAGGGAGGAACGTGAGTTATGTTAACTTTGTGCACATGAACCATAGTGTTAGGCCAGGAGCACAGGCTTTGAAGTCAGCAGAGCAGGCTGACCCTCTGCTCTGTGCTCAGCCTACTTCATGAGCAACTGGTACTTCGTGTTTTGTCTATGTGAAAGAGACAGCGGTACTTGGGTTTGGCTTATGAAAAGTAAATGACAGACAGCCATTTCTGTGTTTGTCAAAGGGCCTGGAACACGGTGGACACCCAACGTCTGTGACATCATTTTCCTCCTGGCCCCTACTTGCTCCTATTTGGACAGCCACAAGGAGCAAAATAGAGGCACGATGAAGAGCATTAGGATGAGGCTAGAAGACAAAGCGTGTGGCCACAGTAGTGTGTGCATTTGTACGCTTCTCACACGATTCATCACGCCATGCTCCACACAACAGTCTCCAAAGTGAGCTCCTGCGTGAATGCATGCAGCACCCAGTCAGTGGCTTGATCAATTCCTAAGCACACGAAGTGAGACCTACTATGCAAACAGTTTCATTGACACTGAATTTAAATGATAAGGTGGATCTATGGCAAAGCTAATTCCAATCAAAGGTATGGAACAAGATTTTTAGACTTTTTCATGGGGACATGTTTGTGGCATAAAATGATCACATTTCTTGTGGGGAACTGACTCATGAGCACGACACAGCTCATGTCCGATTCCCTTTCCTCCCTTCTCTCTCCACTCTATCCATCTCTTGATCCCTTTCCCATTTTTGTATGTTTGCATTTTATGCGTGAGGTTCACATTCCCGTGAGGAGCTGGCACGTGTACATAACACACCTTCTCTTCCCCCTCTTTCCTCCCCGCTCTTCCCCTCCATCTCTTAGTCCCCTTCTCCTTCGAGGAAGACCTATCTCTCTATTCTTAATATCTATCTTTTATTTTCTTCTCTACTTACACTTCAAGTTTCTCATATAAGAGAAACCATGCAATTTCTAAGTGCATGTGTCTGGTTTATTTTGCTCAAGACACAGAAAAGCTGGAATAGCCAATACCTCTGCAAGAAAATGATTATTCATCTATTAGATAATTAAGGCCATCTACCAATAAAAATACCAGCAGTCATCAGATACATTGTGTCACATAGACAATATGTTGTGTCTATATATAATACTACCATAAATACTAGGAAGACAAAAATTTTCAGGCTCAAAATATGTACAACCCTACACTCCCCTAAGAGCAAATAATCTCTGTAAGGAAGCTAAGATCTCACATCTATGAAAGCAATGTTTCCATGCAGTACAGAAGCAGCTCTGCGCTCTTTCCTCAGTAGAGCATAATGGGAGCCGCTAGAGCAGAATAAATTGACCAGTCAAAATATACAACGCACAACCAAAATTGAGGTTGATAAAGTGATTTGCTTCAAAAAATCAGAAAAAAATGAGGTGAGCCCGGGAAGAAATGAGCCCTGTGATGAGAACGGGTGGCTTCCCATGGCCTGACCCACCCAGGTCCCCAGTAACAGCTCCTCCTTTCTCCTTGTTCTCTCCTTATACCCATCTAACTCATCAAACATTCTACCAGCCCTAGCATCAAAATAACCCCAAATCCACGCAGCCTTTATTCTCTCCATCAAGCCTGTGTACACTGCTGACGTCATAGCCCTCTACCTCTTCTGCTGTCACTTGGTCTTCCCTTTTCCATGAGCTCACTGGCAGCTTTCCAGTCCACAAAATCAGTATTTAGCTCCTGTTTAGCTGCTGAGCCTTAGCCAGAGCGTCACAGGACAGCATTTGTACATTTCCTTGGCACCTGAGGGGAAATGAAGCTATAGGAACCAATAGCTGGCCCACAGAGACAAGGAGTAACTGGGTCACATTTTGCTGAACAGTATTTTGGACAGTTGACCCACAGGTGTGCGTGGGCCTCCTCGCTCTATCCATGAAGTTACTACACTGATAGTCACTAGATGCCTGCCTCTCTTCCCCACCGGAGAGGTGAAAGCTGGGGAAATAGCTGGCACAGATATTATTTACTGAGCATCTACCATGCACTGTGCACATACTCCTACTGAGTGCCTGCTGCATTCCAGGCAGTGTACACTGGCAAACAGAATAGTCAGTGGTAAACAAAAGAGAAAAAGCTCTGAGTCCTTGGGAATCTGCATTCTAGCACAGAAAGAGGCCAATGGCACTCAAGGGTACCACAAGGGCACAGACACAGGGAGACTGGCAAAAGTCACGCAAAGGATGCTGGGTTAAGGGAGATCTTTAGAAGTCTCCCACTTTTCCCATTAGACTAAGAAGCAAAGTCATCAGCTCAGTCTAAGGAGGAGGGGAAGTGTGTGAAGCTATAGAATATGAGGGAAAATGCTACAGAGAAAATCATCCCTTAGGTCCAAAGAGAAATGGTGCTTAAAATCAAAGATATTACAAAGGCTGGTGATATAGTGCAGCAGCACAGCACCTATCTAGCACTACCTCCTGGGTTTAATTCCCTGTACCAAAAGTTGAAGATATTAGAGAAGACACAGATAAAATAATATACCAGCTTAGAAAAGTAATACAAACAAAACATGCCCAATATAGGTAAAAGGATGGATTCCGTGAAACAGACCCAAACAGAAATCCAAGAGATCAAAGCTTCCACTGAAAGTATGTGCAACAGGTTGAAAAAAAGACGAGGACAGACCATCAGATCTCTCAGAAAGAACTGCAGCTAGGGATCATGAAAAGAAAACCATCCTAAAAGTAGAAAGAGACCATGGAAAGTCATTTCAACGGCTACAAGATGGTGTGGAAAAAAAAGAAAGACTATTATTGATTGGGGACATAGAGAAATCTGGAGGCAATACAAATGCTAGAAAACAGAATGCAGCAAATCATCAAGATTGTCCACCATGATCAAGTAGGATTCATCCGAGACATACAGAGATGGCCCAACGTACATTAATCAGTAAATGCAACATACCGTATCAACAGGGCCAAAGGCAAAAATCACATCACCATCCCAATAGATACAGAAAAAACTTTTGACAAAGTCTGATGCTCATTCATGATAAAAAAAAAAATGCAGAAATTGGAGTAGATTTTTTTATCTCAAACTTATAAAAGCCATCTATGATGAACCATCAGCCAAAATCATATTAAATGGCTAAAACATGCAAGCTTTCACTCTGAAATCAGGAAAAAGACAAGGATCCCACTATCACCATTCCTATTCAATATCATTCTGGAAATATCAGCCAGAGCTATTAGACAAGAGAGAGAAATAAAAGAAATAGAATAAGAAAGGACGAAGTTAAATTACAATTATTCACAGATGTTGTGACACTCTACAGAGAAGACCCCCAGGACTCCACCAAAAACTTCTAGATTTAATATCCAAATTCGTTAGTGCAATTGGTACAAATTCAACAAGTGAAAATCAACAGCATTCCTGAACACAAATATCAAACTCACCAAGAAAGGACTTAGGAGGGCCAAGGAGATCGCTCAGAGGCACAAGTGCCTGCCTGAAACTGCAAGGTCCTGAGTTTGATCCCCAGTTCCGAAAAAAAAAAAAAAAAAAAAAAAAGAATTAGGGAAACCACACCTGTCATAATAACATCTAAAAGAAAAAGAAATGAAATACTGAGGAATCAATCTAAAAAGGGAAATAAAAGATAGAAACAATACAAACTACAGTATTCTAAAAAGAGTGTTTGATCAGAAAATGGAAATCTATTCCTTATTCACGGAGAGGGAGAACCAGCATAGGGAAAATGCCCATGCTCTCTAAACTGCTCTGTGGATTTCATGCCATCCCTATCAGAATATCATGGTCTCAGCTCAGCACAGGTGGGCAGCAGGCCTGGCACTCTTGAAATAACAGATGCAAGGCCTGCGTAGTGAACTCAAGACCCTCTTTGTGTCTTTTCCCTTTTGAAATGTAATGCAGAGCCCAGGAGTGTGACCATCCCCCTCTGCAGGAGCCTTGTACAAACGACTCCTTCACAGCCAGCACAGAGCGTGTTCATAAGTTTTACGATGTGTGAAGCATATGTTCGAGGAAGTATTTATTAGTAAGACTGTAAGTTAAATTAGGAAAGCTGGTTCATACCCTAAATATTGTATCATTTTCCATTCTATTTATAGAGGTAGGCCCATGTGTGAAACTTCAGTTTGTCTTTAATGCATTCCTCTGACAAATGATTTAGTCTAGTCAGATGGATTTCCTTTTGATTCCCCCGATAATTATCTGTGACAATTGGGAGGAAATGGGAAAAGACTTTTAAATTATTCTTGCAATGTTAATGTCTCCTATTCTGTGCAGAGAGTAGAGAGTTATTTTCCTGGATATTTTACCTTCAAGACAACATGATGAGGTTAGGAGCTGGCTGCCCACATCGCTGTCTGATGGACACATCTGAAATGAAAGACAGTACAGGTGGCCTCTGTCACGGATCCCGTGATGGGCTGTGCTGACCCCTGGGCTCTGATCTCAGCAAAGCTACTGCCAGAGCACTCCAAAATTTTTTTTTTTTTTGGTCTTTTTGAGACAGGGTCTTGCTATGCAGTTCAGGCTGCCCTTGAGCTCACTTTTGTAGCCCAGGCTGGTCTCGAACTTGCACCGATCCTCTTGCCTCAGCCTCCCAAGTTCTGGGATTACAGGCATGCGCCACCACGCCCGGCTCAAGAGCACTCCAAAATTAAAGCCAGAGTTTAAAATCCATAAACTCAGGGCCAGCGAGATAGCTCAGCAGACTAAGTGCCTTCTTAGGCAAGCACAGGGACCTGGTTCGATCCCCAGGACCACATGCTGCGCTCACCCTACCTGTGCAGAGTGCTGAGCCAGTGACAGAGACCAGGCATGGTGATGCACACCTGTAAAACCAGCACTGGCGAGTCCACGCTGCATAGTGAAACCTTATACCCAATATATATATTTTTTCAAAAGTCTGTAAACTCTTCAGATCTTAAAAATCATTGCAGCTAAGTTTTGGTAGTAAATTTCTGAAAATCTGAAGTTATTTAATTATGAATCATGCCACATATTATAGCACCAGCCTTCTTTTCTCTGGAAAGTCTGTGTGAATATAATTCATTATGCACATCTAAAGAAGAATACATGTATTTCAAAAATCTAATATCTTTCTGTGTTATTAAGACACACAGTAATATATGTATGTGTGATGCTTTGTAAAAAGAAAAAATTACCCACTCAGAAATAAAAGCTCACTGAAACATGCCAAAAGTATGTACAGCTTGTTCCCTAAACAGAACCCTTTAAATATGCAGCAATGCCTGAGTTCAAACTTGAGTCTTTCCACAGCTGAGGTCAGAAACCAAACTGGACTAGAACTGAACAAAATTCAATGGTTGGGCTCAACGTTGACCTTATGGGGACATTGGATGGGTCCTAATGTAAACTTAAAATTTTAGAAGCAGGTATATCATATGAAAAATATTCATCTCCCTATGCTTGCCTGCCCCATGGGCACTAAAACTCTTTGGAACATGGTGGTAGTCTTGAGGAAAACCAAGAAGCCATGGACACTGCGTAAATGAAGGAAGAGAAGCTGGCTGGCCTGGAAAAGTATGACACCGTGGCTCATTGCCCAGAGGCTGCTCGCTGATGGCCCTGCAAGGAGCCTCGCTCTGGGTGTTTTCTCTGCATTCAAAATCCTGGCTGGAGCCTCGGTTTATCTTCAAACACTCATGCTTGAGCGAGTTCAGACAAAGCGCTCCTCATTATAACTCACTCTGATTTCGTTATTGCTCGATAAATTTCCTTTACAAGGGGCAGAAGTAAGCTGTGAACATTGAGCACCACGTATAAAGATGCCTGTGACGACAGAATGGCAAAACACCACGTGCCTATGCAGACCAGTGCAATGGCAGGCGCAAGACAGGCCACTGGACATGCGTCCCTGGCCTCTGCCAAGCGTCATGCACGCGGCTGGACCTTCACGCCCGTCTTCCTAGCACGGCAGGCCTGCAGGCATCTGCTGTGCGTATTTGCTGGAGAGATTTACAAGAACAGCTACAAGGCTTCCGGTGCCGTCCTGAGCCCTGGAAGGCACGTGGCAAAGGTGCATCAGCTCTTGCACAATCTCGCACATAGTGACAAAGGCCTGCAGGGTGAGTATAATTGTCCTTACGTTGTAAGTTGAGAGGCTGAATATAAGAAAAGTCCCAGGAACAACCTCATGTTTGAGAAGCAAGAAAGCAGTGAGACCCAGCTACTTTCCTTTGTGTCCGCTCCCCAAAAAGTCTCTTTGATATAGAACTAGACACAGGTCGTATTTTTTTTAATAAGCAGAATACATTTATTGAGGGAAAGAAAACTCCTGTCCAAGAGAGGGATAAGAGGGCGGGTCCTGAGTGGGTGATCCCCTACATGCCATAATTTTAATTAAGTTTAAATTAATTATAATTAAGCTAAGTGAAAACCCTGGGTGCTCAGATCCATAGAACAGTATTGAGACACGTAGTCTCAATAATCTTACATTGCTAGTAGCCATGGCGTTGGACTCCACAGAGACAGGATATTTTCATCACCTCAGAAAAGGGTATTAGCATTACTGCTGCCTGTTTCTCTAGGCTGGAGTAGTCTCAGTTGAAAGTAATAATTTTTATTTTAAAAATTATAATAAAAATTTATCAATAACTTATCAGACCTCTAGAATAAAGACGAAACATTTTCTTTAGATAAGTAACTAAACCCATTCAACAGACTGCATAGAGATGGAAAAGATATTTATACTCATGACCACCCAGTCAGAAAAATAGAAGACCCCTCAGTAGTCGTTCATGCAGATATTCTGTTCAAAGATAAAACTCAATGGTGTCAGGCATGGCGGCACACATCTGTAATCGCAGATCTCAGGAGGCTGAGGCAGGAGGGCTGCCATAAAGTCAAGGCCAACATTTACCACATAGTGGGTTCAAGATCCATGAGAACTGCATGGCCAGACCCTGTCTCAAAACAAAGAAACTAATGGCGGTGAAAAGAATCCTCAAGCCAATAGGAAAATCCCAAATAATTTTCCATTGCCTCATCTACCTGTGATACTCTGTGTGTCCCTGACTCCAGTTGCATAGTCAGTCAGCTTAAAGTTGCTTTCATGGCTTCTTTTAAATTTGGGGATATTATCCACTTAGAAGTAATCTTTTTTTTTTTGTCTTTTTGAGACAGGGTCTCACTATGCAGTTGAGGCTGGCCTTGAGCTCACTTTTGTAGCCCAGGTTGGTCTCGAACTCGCACCAATCCTCCTGCCTCAGCCTCCCGAGTGCTGGGATTACAGGCATGAGCCACCACGCCCGGCTTAGAAGTAATCTTTGAAGTGGAGCAATTGATTATTTCTGACTTTCATTTTACCCAGGAAACTTTTCTCTTAAGGAGAAGTCAAATGACTTTTTTTTTTTTAATCAGGCAGCCAGTGTGAAAAACTCCCAGCATTCACCAGCCTGCCTGCAGACTTTCTTTTCTTTCTTTCTCTCCTTCTTTCTTTCATTCTTTTTTTTTTTTTTTTTTTTTTTTTTTTTTTTTTTTTTTTTTTTTTTTTTTTTTTTTTTTTTGTGGGACTGGAGTTTGAACTCATGACCTTGTACTTGCCAGGCAGGCACTTGTGCCATGGAACTATTTCCCCAGCCCCTTCTACAGACCTTCTTGAGCACTACTGGCTATGAATACCTGAAGATTCAAAATGCACTGTACTAACAGCAGTGGAAAAGCGAGCAGCCATACAGTGTTCACAGCAAAGCCAAGGGCACTGCTCTTTCCTCTTTTTAAGATCAACTTTGATTTTATTAATCAATTAATTTATTTATTTATCTATTTATTTACCTCTTTTTCTCCTGTGTTTGTTTGCCCTATTTGGTGGATTCTTTTCATTCCCCTTCATGGAGTTGTGGTCATTTTGATCCCTCTAAAGAATATCTTTTAGTAAACTGTGCAGGGTTGGCTTTGCCTTCATGAAACTCTTTAGTCGTGCTTTGTCCTGGAAGTATTGCACTTCTCCATTATACTTGAAAGAGAGTTTTGCAGGGTATACCAGTCAGGCTTGGAATTTGTTTTCTTACAAAACTTGTAATACTTTGCTCCGTGCTCTTCTTGACTTGATGGTTTGTTAAGAGAAATCTGCCATTATTCTGATGGATTTTCCTTTAAGTGTGATCTGTTTCTTGTCTCTATCGGCCTTTAGTATACGGTTCCTGTGCTGAATTTCTGGGATCTTGATTATTATATGTCTGGGTGTGGTTTTCATAGGTGGATGTTATTTGGAGTTCTATATGCTTCGGTTATGGATTGTTTCACCATATTTGGGAAGTTTTCTGTTATTAATTCTGTCCATATTCTTTTTGTATCATTTGTACAGACTCCTTTATGACTGGCTTCTCCTAGCCAACATGATGCAGCTGGCCCCTGGCTGCTCTCCCAGAGAGAAAAGGGTTCAAGTGAGAAATGACAAACTAAAGGCTGGACTTCCGCTTGGCGCCTGGCATGATTCTGTAGGCCACTTGCATTACAGAATGTATTCAGTGCTGAAGACTATTTACATAGCCTAAGAATTGGCATGGCTGCTAGGGAAGCCTGATTTATAGTTTGCAATTCAATCCTTCATAATTCTGACTCATGATGCAAGCTTTTAGTTTTAATAACCTGGAAAGTTTGGTAATATAGGCATGAATAGCCTAATTACATCTTCCTAACTACATATTCATACTCACGACTGTAAATGTCTTCATGCAGCTAGCAGAGGCAGGGGGCAGCAGGTGCTTGCGACAGCTGTATTTGTTCCTCCTAATGCTACTAGTGACTCCTGAAATGCATTCTTATTTCTGTAAGAAACTACGGAGACATCAAAGAGGAAATGATTTCCAGCCTAGAACTGCTGTAAAAGGTGTTTGCCTCGTGCTTAAATGAGGGCTTTGGGTTGCTCCCCATAATATGCGTATGTTCCAGTTAAGAACGTAGAACCTTCTCATCCCACCGCTAGCTAGGAAGGCTTACTTGTCTTACGGAACTTTCTTCCCAAGAAAGGAAGCAATGGAATGGCCTCACGAGCATCCACTCTTTCCTGAATGCAGTAGTCACAATCTCAGTTGCCTCCTTTGGCAAACTGACATCTCTTTTGTATTCTACTTCTGGTGGGAAAGCTTGGTTTGCAAACCAATTATTTTTTTTTATTTGTTTTCTTTCCTGTTTTCCTCAACTAAGCATTGTTCTCCTAAATTGTTTTTATTACTTTTAATAAGAAATAACAATATGACGGTTTCAAAACATGTCAGTAATACATTCACAATAATTGATACAATGCATATTGTTGTCCTCATAGCAGTTATACAGAGCACAGGGTGTAGACGTGACAAATTTTCTGATCGTTATTCGTACAAAAAATTTCTTCTCTGTACACTAGGAGAAAGTAGTTATATACATAGTCGAATGTTCCATAATGGTAGTGAGTTATAGGTGAAACAGGCAAGGTTGGAATCTGTTGATTTAAGCTTTTTACAGCTCAGCATACTAATCAAGCTTTACGTTTTATGCCTCATGGTTAAATGTTTCTGCTGGGTGGTTAAGAGAAAGTTAAAGCAAGACCTGTATGACAAAACATGGAACTTTTCTATCTTCCAAGGTCAGTCAAATCCCCTCAGGATTAACTTTGGAACCATATACAGTGCTTTGTACAGCTATGCACCATTATGAGCATTTAATTCTCAGGAAAGAGGGCTCTAAAGAGAGACAGTTGAGCTCTTCTCCTTCAGCACTGCTGCCAGAGCCTGAGGCACCCAGGAACTGTGGCTTCTCTTCCTCACACAGCCCTTGCTGACCCAGAGGGCAACTCAGCCCCAGAGGTCGCATCTCATAGGGTGAAGTAGGAAGAAGATGCCGCGGTGCCCACCTCCCCATCAGAATGGGCTCATTCTAGTCCACTATTCTGACTTGATGGTGTATTTGGAGCTGAGTGGTATCAGCTTGCTGTTGTGATAGAGACTGTTTTGGTTTAATTTTTTTTTCCAGAACCGGGGATTGAACTCAGCCCTTGCTTTTGCCATGCAAGCACTCATCCTACTGAGCTATCTCCCCATCCCCTACACAGACTGTTCTGGAGAACTCCTAGAGAAGTGCAGACCGGAAAGGACTCGCAAGCTAGACAATGTTCCCTTGATAAACATGCCACACCAGTGATGGCTGGGAACTCCTACAGGGCAGGAGGCATACGATAGCTAGATCAGCATGGCTCCCAGAACAAAGACCTGATGGCAGGTATTCCTGGTGTGACGGTCATGAAATCCATGGTCAATCCCAGATTGGCTCTAGAAAACTACTCTGGCCCCTTCTCTAAGGTTTGTGTACAAACAACATAATCCCCTGTCTCTTCATTGTTCTTAATCCACAGAATGTCAATACTGGGGCTCGGAGCTCCAGCTCCCAACTCTGGATTTTGAAGATGTTTTAAAAAATGATGAGGATGCTTACAAATGGCTCTCCACCCTCAAGAAAGTAGGCATCGTCCGACTCACCGGAGCAGCTGACAAGCAAGGAGAAATTAAAAAGCTTGGCAAAAGGATTGGCTTCCTCTACCTCACATTTTATGGGTGAGTCGCCCACAGGTTCTACTGCCACAAACACAGCTGGGTGTTCTTCCCTCAAGGGAGTTCCTCTGCTCAGAGAGAGAGAGATGTCCATAAAGGGCTTAAGCAGGATTCCCAGGGATTTCAAAGAAAGTAATATTCTCTGAGAATGACTAGAACTTTCCATGTAACAAAGACATCAGGCTAATTATAGGAAGCCTGTTAGTCTGTTCAAGATGCTATAGCAGTGCTGGGGAGACAGCTCTGCATCGAAGCATCTGCCTGGAAGTGCAAGAACCTGAGTCTGATCTGCAGAACTGCGCGCCTATAATCTCAGCACTGGAGAGACGGAGACAGAGGCATCACTAGGAGTCAGAGCTGCATAGTGCGGCCCTGTACCAGATAGAGAGCTAGCTAGATAGCAAGCTAGATATGAAAATAAAAGATTTTTAAAGATAATATCACAAAATGTCACCGATTGCATAACTTAACCAAAAGAGACTTGTTTTCTCATAATTCTGCAAACTAGAAGCCCAAGATCAAGGTGCCCAAGGATTACTCTCTGGGAAGGTCTGTTTCTCTGGCCTGTCAGTCTCTATTTTCTTTCTGTTTCTCTGCATGTTTTTAGCTACACGGCACACTCCAGCTGACCCTCATCCTCTTACAAGAAACCAGACTTCCTGTGTCAGGGCACTGTCCCGACCAGCTCGCGTACCTTCACTGCATCGTCCCAGGCCTTATCTCCAAGTACATTTGCAGTTAGGGTTTCCACGGATGGATTTCAGGAAACATGATTCCATCCACAACAGGTAGGAAGAGAGATCTTGCTTCTCCAATAGTTTTAAGACATATCCAACTTCATAAATGCTATAGTGCATTAAAGTTTTACTGCTCAAGAGTTGGCGCAAAATAAAGTTAGATTCTGGAGAATTGATACCAGCAAACAGAGGTGTTAAAAAGATTAAACTAGCCAGGCATGGTGGGGCGCACTTGTAAGCCCAGTGCTGGGCAGGCAGGGGCAGAGTGAGTGATTGCCACAAATTCAAGGCCAGCCTGGGCTACATAATCAGACCTTATCTCAAAAACTTAAAAATTAAACTAACAGCCAGAACATTTAGGCTACATGCTCAGTACAGGAACTAGAATTAAGCTTAACCTCAGAGCAAGAATCTTTTCTTACTAGAACTGGTTACAGATGGTGAAGTGCTAACAGGATGTAGCCAGAAGTGAGGACTAGACTCCCACTGTTGATCTTCAAGATGAACTCCCCACGGGAGATGGGGGCACTTGCCCCTGGGCCCACAGAGCACCCTGGATGGGAACAGGACCCGTGAAGTGCCTCGGTGGCAAACGGGTAGTGCACAGATTGTGCTCCTTATGTTTGGCTTTGCCCCACATGATGTTGACAGAAATGAGTCTCAGCACCGGAAAACCAGGAGAGATTAAATTCATATGCACCTAGGGGTGGGGGCGTGAGAAATTCCAATTGCGTGACAATCGAGCTTGAAGGCCAGCATGCCTGTCATGTGCCCAGCAGAAGCAGAGGCCGCGCTTGAGGACTTTGCCAAAGTCTTGCCTACAGCCCTGCCAGCTTTTGAGAACATACCCCACATCTGGAGGAAGACCCGGTCTCAAATAACATAAAGATCAAAACCACTCGGTCATCTGCCTTCCATAATTCGAGCAAGTTACTAACGGCAGAAAACATGGACATTCTAATCCCTGCCCACACCAAGAGTTTGTGTATTCCATTCGAGCGTTTCTGTGAGCTAACACTGACACGTTACCTCCTAGAAGGCTCTGTGCTTGCTTACAAATTGCCACGATTGCAACAGACAAAGAGAGCAGGAGAAAAATTTTCGAAGCCATAAGAACCTCAAGTGGCTTATTTGTGCTACCTTACGAGGTCTCTAAAGTAAATATTATCTTCCAGCTCACTGAGGAGAAATCACAGCCCAAGGAATTAATTTGCACCTCAAGTTCTCACAAGTGGTTATAAAGAGTTCAAAGTATAAATCTGGTTTCCCTATCCATCTTTCTGTTCCACTACTAATAAGATAAAGAAAAGTATACGGAAAAGATGATTCCAGGCACTGGAATTAAACAGAGCCCTGTCCACTAAATTTATTCTAAGTTGTTTCACTTAGCTTTGATTTGCTAGTGACAAGCTTTTTGCATCTTTTCCAATGTGTTTCACAATTTCATGACACTGACCAAGTTGGGGGGTTTCTCTTTTTTGGAGTTCCCTGACTCCACCCATGCACACATCCACTTCACTGAGGGTCACAGCCTTAATCCTGATTTATGATTTTGTTTTTGTTTTGTTTCTACAGATCCTTAAAATGGGCTAATAACTTGGCCCCTGATTTAATGTTGTGAAACTCACTGGAAAAAATACTCAAGGTCTGTTGTCAAAACAAATCAGACTTCCTGCTCCTGTCCTGTTTCCTCCGCCCTTGACCAGAGGTGTCCGTCCATCCTGCACCCTCTGTCGCGCCTTGTTTACACGGTCGCACTGTCTTCCCAGCGTCTCTCAACCCGTACAGGTGCTGCAAAATGCCTTTCCTGACCCCTCACACCTTCTTCCACCACTGCCTACACAAATCTCTCCTTTTCGGATGATTTTTAGTTCCTGACCTTCACACCTTGCATCGAACAGCTTTGTGGGTGTGGCTGCCACTGCCTGATTGGCTCTTGTTGTTGCGAGTCTAAAGTAAGTGACCATTTTCTCTGAGACGTCACTCTTTGCTGCTCTCTCGCTGCACATGGCAGGGAACAAGGCCAAAGCACAGGTAACCTGGATGTAAAGAAATACCAGGGACAGGCCGATGTCCATTAGTATGGTAATACGGTGGCTCTCCGGTTTAGCTCTCCATACGGGAGTCGCTCATCTTAAGACACCGACATCGATGTAGACCCTCACAGCTTTCTCTAACAGGACAGGCGCCTGGCCTGAGTGCCGAGCTCTGCACGTGGTACTCTGCGCAGACTCAGCTGGACCCTGTGGGAAGCGGGGCTGTCCTGAGGCAGGAAGGCCACAGCTTCGAGGGAGCCTGGATTTCCCGTGCTGCGCACGCTCATGCTACACTCACTTAGGGGAAGGGATGAATGAGGCCAGCAGGGAACAGAGCTGGGGCGCTGTCAGAAACGGAAGGGGTGTGGAAAGGCGACGGGGCGAGCTGAAGGCAAACCTGCCTTTCATGCAGATTTATCCAGGAATAAATGAAGACTAATAGCTGGATGTGGGTGGCGCCTCAACGCGCCTGCTCAGAACGGGACCGCCTTGCGATGCTTTCCCGCTCACAGAGCTACTTACTTGGAGAACTTTAAATGCCTGGGTCTAAAATGAGAATCGACTTTTAATGCTTTTAGTGCTTGGCTATGATCTTGGTTGTTAAGTGGTTGGTTGGAAGAATCAAAGGCAAAAGATTCCAGGATTCCGTGTTGTGTTCCTACGTAGTAGGCAAGGAATGAGCGTCTCATGAATAAGCGCACGCCCGGATGCATCAGGGGCCATAAAACAGCAGATGGGCACTCTGCCTGCCGCGGCCCTTCACAGTAATAAACTTACGTGCAACTAACTCCAGGTGCAATGAACATCAGGACAAGCGCGGGCCACACTCTGCTCGTTTGGGTCACTGTTGTCAGCACGCCACTCGGACAACGTTTTCCCATGGGACCGTGTCAGATGCTTAGTAACCCTCAGGCCTTGTGATGACAGCATTCCTGAAACAGAAGGATAAAAGCTGGTGTACGAACCCCCACAGTAGGGCATGGTGGCACACACCTATAATCATAACACTCGGGAGGCTGAGGGAGGAGGATTGTTGTGAGTTCGGGACCAGCCTGGGCTACAAGGTGAGCTCAAGGCCAGCCTGAGCTGCATAGTGAGACCCTGTCTCAAAAAAATTAATAATAATAATAACAAATCTTGACGACTATCAAATTCCATCTCATGCAATTGCTGTGTAACCCTTATAAGGCCACAGTTGTTGAGAAAGATAACACTTCGGAGCATTTCCTTCCAGAGAGCTTAAGGAAAACTTGCACGCCAGACCCCACAAAGCATCTTTACTCCATTACTGCGCAGAGAGCAGCCCACAGAACCCAGGAAGACAGACTTGAGTCACGGCCTCCCTGGAGGCTCCGCATGAGTGAGAAGTTACCCAACCTACCGGGTAATGTCCCTGATACCTCCGGTCTCCCTGCTGAGCTCTCCCCTGAGAGCTTGCCTTGCACTCCCCGAGTGGCGCTTCAAGGCCCTACCACACCTGGTCAGGGCCTTTAGTAAGCACTGGCTGGAAAAGCGCAAGACGCTCCTCCTGCGGGTTTGCCGCCCCTGTGAGCCCTTCGAAAGCGCAGAAAGGCAGTCCAAGGTACAAGTCTGCAGTGGGCCCCTTGTCAAGCTCCCCAGCCAAACCACTTTAGAATTCAGATGTCACAGTGGCCTCTGAGGAAGTCAGCAACGTGGCCTTTCCAGCAACCCCTGGTTCCATGAGCCTTTCTGAAAGTCCTCTGCAGCCAGCCCTGGCGCATTTCACATGTTAGACTGTGCAAACAGCGAGTGTAGACGAATGGAAACGACTTCACGCCCTGTCATGGGGCCCATGAGACCCCGCTCTCCCCATTAGTGCTGCCTCCAAATCTGGCTCAGAAATAGCCCCTTCCCTGCCTCCAGCCGGCCTCGGCAGTGTGGAGATGGGACGGGAAAAGCGAAAACAAATTTACCTTCTTTTTTGAAATTTCTGGCCGAGAAATTCCTTGAGAAAACCACACAGTGCTTCTTGAACAAAAATGGCTTGCAAGTTATTAAATACCAACCTAGAAGCTACTCAGACTTGGGAAGAAAAAAAGAAAAAAATCTCTGAGTTTTGAACTCAGCTGTAACTGTATCCTGCTTCATCAAAAGAATGACACTGGGATTTCTTAATGAGTTGTCACAAGTGTAAGACGGAGTGTAGTGTCTGAGTAGGGGGAAAGCTTTAAAACGAGTGGTCCAGTCAGCGTCAAGGTTTCCGCAACGCAGCTCCGAACTCCCTTCCGGCCACCCAGTTCATCCTTCCAGCCCAGAGCCAGCCCCGAGGGTTCCAGCCATGGCCCCAAATTTCAGCAGTGACGGCTGCTCCAGCGTGAGTTCATCCCATGAGGGGAAGGAAAAGCGATTTCTGTGTCCCACACTCCTCTGGAAATCGCTTAAGGAAACTCGAGAAAGCCTGTTGAGCCGTGGCTTACCCCGGGCCTCTGGATTGCAGCGGTCCCTTGGTTATTTTCTGCCCAGCCAGGACAGCCACTGTGGCTGAGTGAAGAGAAACCGTGTTTTTCTGTGCTAAGTGTTGAGCTCAGCTCTTCGCAGCCCTGGCCTTCAGGCTTCCTAACTGATAAGAGGAACACCCCCACCCGCTGCGACCAGACGCGCTCCGCGTGGGTATCTCCTAAATCCTTGATTTTTTTTAATGTTTTAAAGAGAATAAAAAATAGCCCAAAAAAATGAAAGAAAGAAAGAAAGAAAGAAAGAGAAAAAGAAAAAGAAAAAATACAGAATTTCACTAAACAAAATATAGGAATTCAACAATGGTTGCTATGCTGCATAATATTGTCTTCCAAATCTTTGTTCAGATTACCAAACATGAGCATGCAAAATTGGTTTTAAAAACTTATAAGAAATTTAGAAGAAGAAAAACCTTGAAGCAGTGGCCGCCCCTTCCAGTGGGGCAGCAGCGGCCAACAGCAGACTGTGCGAGCTCCCTGTGTTCCCAGATCCATAGCTCCCTCCCTCCCTCCCTCCCTCCCTCCCTC
>PVJA010016407.1:0-43537 GCA_004027025.1 Myocastor coypus | reverse complement strand
CAAAAAAAAAAAAAAAAAAAAAAAAAAAAAAAAAAAAGAACCAGCAGTTTTTCAGCAAGCCTATAAGTACATGAAGATATGCTCCACATCACTAGCCATATGTGAAATGCAAATTAAAACAACACTTAGATACTATCTCACTCCAGAAAGAATGGCTATCATAAAGAAATCAGCCAACAACAAATGTTGGAGAGACTGTGGGGAAAAAGGAACCCTTCTCCACTGGTGGTGGGAATGTAGATTGGTGCAACCATTAATGAAAGCAGTGTGGAAGATCCTTAAAAAACTAGAACTGGAAATCCCATTCAATCCAGCTATCCTCCTACTGGGAATTTTCCCAGAAGAACTGAAGATATTAGACCATAGTGATATCTGTGCACCTATGCCTATAGTAGCCTTATTTGTAATAGCCAAATCTTGGAAACAACTAAAATGCCCATCATTTAAAGAATGGTTGAAAAAGATGTGGTATTTTTATACAGTGGAATGTTACTCAGCTATAAGGAATGATAAACTGGAAGACTTCATATATAAATGGATGTACATTGAACATATACTCATAAGTATATGTATCGTATCATATAATATCGTATAATTTCCCTAGTGTAAGAACTCTAAAGAAGAAATAAAAATGGAAGGGCATAACAGAGCTGAATGGCAGTCAAAGACTTACAGATTAAACAATGAAGTGACTGAAAACAGAAAAGAGAGGAAACATAGCAGAAATAAAACCATGCACTTATGTACATAGGATGAATCAGATATTGGTCCTAGGAACCTTCAAAATATTTTTCACAATAATGATACCAATGTGCAATGCTAAAAATCGGCTTGGAATGCCTGTCTCTCCGGTCTTTTAGATGTGTAATGCTTCTAATGTAGGCTCAGTTACTGCTATACTCTCCCTGAAGTAAATAGTTGACTAACAAACAAACAAAAAAGGGTGTTGATTGCGAGTAAGAGACTAGGCAAAACGCCATAAGCTCAACAGTCTATAATTTTGTACATCCTTGGATTTCTAAATGTCTGTGTAAAAATGTGTCCCTGCTTTTATCATATTCTATAGAGATTTATTAGAATATCATGATTGACAGAAAATACCAATTTCAAGCTAAGTCTAAGATATTTGATATTCAGAAAGAGAGTGATGTTAAGATCAATTACCTATGTTATAGAGTAATAGTATCATGAAGCTCCTCTGCTGGAGGGTTGAGAACGTAAGATAACAGATGAAAAATTGGAGGAAAAGAAAGGCTACAAAGATAGCCAACATTTTGGCCCTAGCCCTTCAAGGTCAGTGAGGACTCAGGACAAAATAGAACCTGTGTTGTAACATCCCACAACTCAGTGGTGTCCCAAATTTTCTGATCAAGGAGATTATGGGCCCTCAGAGAAAAGGGATAAATGTGTATCTAAGGAGAGTCACCTAGAGAAAAAATATTCTCTTATGCTTTCACAGAAAGCAAACTGGTCAAGCAATGGCCATGACTCATCCTGATGGCTGATACTGACAACAGTTCTACAAAGCACTGTACATGGTTCCAAAGTTAATCCTGAGGGGATTTGGCCTTGGGAGATACAAAAGATGAATGTTTTGTTATGCAGGTCTTGCTTTAACTTGCCCTCGACCACCCAGAAGAAAATCTTAATTATGAGGCATAAAACACAGAGCTCGATTAGTATGATGACCTGTAAGAGGCTTAAGTCAACAGCTTCCAACATTTCCAGTTTCACCGGTAACCCAAATAAGGAACATTGGACTATGTATACATCTACTACCTCACAGTTCAAAGAGAAGATTTTTTTTTCTTTTCCTTCCTTACCAATATCGATCAGAAAATTTATCATGTCTACACCTTGTGCTCTGTATAACTATTATGAGGACAACAATATGCAATGTGTCAATTATTGCGAATGTACTACTAACATGTTTTGAAACTAACATATTGTTATTTCTTATTAGAAGTAATAAAAACAATAATAAAAATTAATAATAAAGAAAAGAACCAGCTGTTTAATGTCTTATTCCCCTTACCTTCACTGAATTCAGATTTTCCATAACATTTTCAGTTATTTCTTAGGATGTAAAAAATATCTACAGAAACCAGTAAGGTGAGTTAGGACACTGAATGAAGGTACAATATTTTCTTCTTTTGTGCTTAGGTAACTCTGTCTTGGTGTTTGTTTTTGTAAATTTATATAACTGATAGGTGCTCAGACCTAAGAACTTTTAACCTTGAAAGTTCATTTCATCCTCTTGAAGACTTTGCAAGATGGGATAAAAATAACTGTGTAACAAAGAAGAAACTAGCCAGACTTAGAAATATTAGGTATTTTTGGCTGAGGTCTGTCCACTGCTAAATCTTTCTTCACTTACAATATTACAGCTTTTGATCAGTCAGTTATTGTCCTTATATAGCCTCAGTCTTGTATGTTGTCTCCAGATCTCCAACCTTAACACTCATAGCACATAATCTACTTGAAATATTTTTGTTTTACAGAAATCTAAGTAAGCCACTGGGAAAAAATGGTAAACATCATGAAGCTCCTCACTTACTGACCTCTCCTGGGGAGATGTAAAACTACTACAAGTATAAGAGTTGTACTCTTAGCCATTACTTCCAACACTTAGTTCTAAGTGACTTCTATGCTTAAAAACCACTTAAAGGCTGTGCTGTTCTTGCAAAGTCATGTTCAAGGTCTTCTTGTCATCTTCTGTTCACCTGGTCTTTGGCGCCCAGGCTCCTTGACTAAGTGCACTGTGTACATGTCACCTCTGCACCTTTGCCTTCTCCTGCATGCCTGGTCACCTGACAGGTCTTCTTATTTACAGACCTCAAATCTCAAGCTACCTCTGTTAGACTTATTTTCCCCGGCCCTACTTTATTTTCCAAGTAATATCATTGCTCTAATTTCTCTTGTAATTACTGATTTACCTATGACTCCCACAATGCTGGGAGTCTGTTAAAGGTGCAAGGTCTGCCTTAGGTGTTTTCATACCCCCAGTGCCTAGCATGGTGCAGCACACAGTGGATGCTTCATAAATATTTATTTGGTGAATGGATATATTGACTCCTTAGAGGAATATCAGCTTCTAATTCTAATGAATTCTAATTCATTTATCTGTAATTTCCTTTCCTATTGTCCCACATTCTGGTCCCTGGGGCTATTTGGGAACAGATAGCCATCTTTTTGCATGTGGCACTGTAAATGTTTAAATTCAGTTAATCTACTTTTCAATAGCCAAAAGCTCCTTATTCTTCTACCTATCTTCTGATATGTGGATTATGTATCCTAGTTGACCTCTCTTACTTATGTTCTAGCTGATATTTCATTCCTAAAGTGAGATACCTACATCAGAACTCAAAATTCCAGATATTGTTCCAAGAAGCAAAGAGTCCACGGGGATAATACTCTCTTCTGCTTTGTAAACTAAAGTAAAAGCTGCATCAAGTAATAACTGACTTTCACGTATGGTATTCTATGGTAACATAGAATAAAATATGTTATATATAGTAAAATATTATAATCAAAAACCATAATAAAAATATATATAGTAAAAATAATAAAAAACTCTTAGTCTTTTACAAATTTTTTTATAACAACCTTGATTAGGGGTACATACTCTAACTCCTTTTTTCAAGTTAGAAAATTTAGATTGTAGACTTCTACTGCTTTTTCAAAGTCATAATGTATTTTGAGTGGCAGAGACATAATGGGATCCTTGGGAGACTTTAGACCTATTTAGAACAAGTCCCTGGTTTAAAGTACTAAGCTCCACACAAGTACTTCCAAGGGTCCCATGAGCTTCTTAAAACTCAATACAAGGTGTTGTGCAACAGTATATATTTGTAAACTGAAGATATTAACTTTTTTTTGAATTATTTTATTTATTTAATGTTTTTTCTTGTTTCAGAACTTTTGTTTGTCTATTTATTTATTTCTATGGCCGGCTCAGTCTGCCCTGAGGGCAGAGCTGGCGCAGCATGGGGTGCCAGGGATCGAACCGCGGTCCCTGCAGCTGCCCAAGCTTTCCTAAGCAGGTGCTTTAGACCACTGAGCCATCCTTCTGGGCCTCAATATTAACTTTTAATCATGTTCTTTTTTTTTTTTTTTCAGAGCTGGGGTTCGAACTCACGACCTTGCACTCGCCAGGCAGGCACTTGTGCCATGGAGCTATCTCCCCAGCCCCCAACTTTTAATCATATTCTGAAAGGAATTTTTGATCCCACGGAAGTTAAGAATCATTGGGTTAAAAGTAAATTGAAATAGAGCTTTTCTCTTCCTAGTTTTCAGGTCATTTCAAAGCCAAGAAACTCTGCTATTAAGTATGATACAGATTCAAGTTTTGCTATTTCATATTTATAGCAGGCTTAGATTTACTATACCTAGAAGCATTAATAATCCCTTCAATAATACACATCTCTCCTCTCTGTAATTCAAATTATCAGCAGCTTTTGATTTTTCTACAAGTTTTAGTCTGATTTCTCATACCTTCCTCTGATCAGGAATAATCTACCCCTTTAGTTTTAGTCTTTAAGCCCTTCTACCTCAGTGTTGTCATTTCTGATTTTCCTCATTGGTAATGGATGATAATTTAATTTTACATTAATGACTTATAGCTTTTTCTTTGCTTTATTTTGTAAAATTATCATATTCCATTTAAGGTTCCACTGATGGTCATCCCCCCACTGAAATCCACCCCTCCCTTCTCTGAGAGCATTTGGAACCATTTTTCCACTTTCATGTGAATCATGTCTTGTTTTTCACATAGTGTAGAAAACATACAAGCACTGACTTATATTTCTCTTTTAAGTTTTAATAGCCTCCAGTGCCACCCTTCACTTCAAAAGCAAGGAAATGCTAATGGGTTGCCATAGCAACCATCCATTTGCTTATCTCTTCCTATATTGGATGACACTTGGCACCTTGACCTTTTTGCTGGAGAATTATAAGGAAGATGCTTTACAAGTTATTGTTTCTAAATCTGCTTTTCAAAAGTTTTCATTATATAGCAGAAAAAAATAAGGCTTTTATTTGAGTTTCAGTTGGATCAGTCAACTAGTTTGGCTACTGTGGGCACTCAGTATATTTCTGAAGTCATCAGCATTCCCTGCATTCATACAGGGGTGCAGACATCAACATTGGTCAAAAATGCTGGCAATAAACTCTATGAAATGTGTATATCACACAGCATCCAGTAACATAGCAAGGGACTATGTCTTTTACCCAAAGTTGGTGAATTCTTTGTAAAACTTGAGCCACGCCCTATTTTTTTCCTTAGTCTAATATAATGAGTATGCAGGAGCCAATCATTTTTTTGGCACTTTATTGAGAGTGTCTAGCCAGCCAGTGTTCTAGCCGTGTCTATGTCCTGCTGCTGAGCAAAACCCTGGGACAAAACTCCAGCCTTGATTTTTTGATTCACTTCTGACTAAATGTTTAGCCACATGACTTGTTTTGACCTGGAGATATTAATGGATGGGGTAGAGACAGCCTTGAAAATTGTACTTGTAACTGAGCTGAGATTCTCATTCTCATCCCCTTGTTAGTACCAGGGGACCCTGCCCAGGTCAAACAATGTTCCAGGTGGAGGTAGAGGGACATATATCCCAGAAAGGAGGTAAGCCAACCTATAGCAGCAGCAACTAGGTGATGTCAGATTTGTAAACAACCCTGTGGAGAAGAGCATAGCCATTTAACTGGTGCCCAGCTGGCTCCCAACTAGTGACCATGCACATTTGTCAAATGGCTCTGGAATTATAGGCTTACTACACACTTAAGTTATGATAGTAGCAAACACATGCACCACTTTCCATGGCTGAGATCCTGCCTCTAAGACTAGTTCTCTGAGTAAGAGATTCTGAAAAGGACTGTGATAGAAAAATTGTAGTTTCCTGATTATCAGAAGAGGAAAGTAGCAGCTAACAATATGCTACCAAATGAGGTTTTAAAAAGTATATTCTTCAACATGAAAATCTCCTGATGGGTAAACTACCTTTTGACTTTGGTCTTGGGGTTACAGAGACCTGAGGTAGTACTGTGGCTCACTGGGGTGAGCCTTCCTACAAGTGTCACGCTCTCCAGAAGCATTGCTTTTACTGAACTTCTTTGTCTAATGCTGGACGTCTTTTCCATTTCCATTTTCCTTCCTTTGATTTTCAGTAGAGGCAGCAAAATGCTTATGTGACTTCCAGCCTCCTCACAGATGACCATGCTTAAGAGGGTGCATTTTCCCAGACCTGCTCTCTCTAGATACTAGTAAGTCAGACGTTTATTTTCTCTGACAGCCTCCACAGACCCACGCATATGATCTACCAAGGAGAGAACAGTGCATGGCTTGTGGTGTCAAGAGCAAGTACAAAATACTGACCCTAAGCTCCTTTGCTGACTTTTAGGTCCTCAACCTTGCCTGAATGTCTCAGAAGACATGGGAGACTGCCATTCCACATGGGGTGTTGGAGACAGAATTCACAGGACAGTGAAGCTTGTCAAGAAGATGGGAAGATAGACATCTAATCCCTGACTCCGAGAGTTAAAAAGCTCCATCCTTCCATATTTTCCTTCTTCTTTCCTGTCTTGATCTCACCTCTCCCTCCCTCACTAGAAAAAGATACTCTTAACTGAAGAGAACAAAAGAATTGAAAATCAGTCCAGGGAGCACTGGTCTTTGTCCTGAGTTCCCATTTTAAGCCAGGACCCACGTGATGAGCCAAGTGATGGCAAAGAGACGGTGACTCCTACAGATTAGCGGAAGAGCAGGGGAAGCTAAGTCTCTGCAGACCTTGCAACCACGCACTAATATTCAGACCCTGCTCTTCTGGGATGCAGAGGCCTGAACTTTCCTTTACTCTCAAGGACAGTGTCTTAGTTACTTTCTCATCATTGAGGCAAAATGCCTGATACCCAAAATGAAAGGATGGCTTCACAGAGGAGTACAGCTCATGACAGCCAGAAGATAGAAAAACAAATATATATATATATATATATATATATATATATATATATATATATATATCAGGAACTGAACTTGGGAAGCTCACACTTGTCAGGTAGGCATTGTGCCACTGAGCTCTACACCCAGCAAATGAATAACTGTAACAGCATCTTTATATGTATTTGCATTGTATCTTTTATACTATATCTAGGCTGCTAGGACTAGGGGTACCCAACCAATCAGTGGACGGATTTAGTAATTACATGCCTTCAATCCCAGAATCGCAGAGTCTAGATCCAACCTCCTCTAAAAAAAACCTTACCTATGATGCCATGAAACTTTGCGGGGCCATCTAGGTCCAAACCATACTGAGGTGAAATAGTGATTTTAAACAGAAACATAGAGCGATACTCTTTCACACTCTGCTCTGATAGTTGTCAGTAAGGAATTATTGCATTATTTCATGCAGAAGAACTCTTGCTGGGCATGCTTTTTTTAAAAAAAGATTATTATTATTATTATTTACAATAGTTAATACATTGCATAATGTCTTTACTGTAGTTGTTCAGAATACAAGATGCAGGCATGATTTCTTGTCTAAACCTCATAAGTATAGATCTTTCTTTTCATTGCAAAAAGAGAAAGTAGCTGTATATTTAGTACAATAGTCCATAACGGTAGTGGACTATTAGCTCATCTGGTATTATTGGGGGCTGTTGACTTGAGCCTTTTACAACTCAGCATATTAATATGGCTTTCCTTTATTGGGCATCTTGAGAATCTAGACTGACCATTGCCACTGGACACTGGACATTAACTATTCAGCCTCTGGATATACCAAACCTCTGTGCTTCAGATGCACAGGCGCTTGTTTAACCTGGTGGGGGCCTCTAGCTAGGTGCTTGCTGCTTCAGAGAGAAAATTGTGAGAACACATCCCTTTAGCAAACAAGCAATGTGCCTAAGGAATGTGGTGTTTAGTGGCCCATAACATTGGGCACTAATCATGTGGGTCTTCTTTTGGTAATACTTTGTTGCCTTAGAGACCTTAGAAACAAAGTACTTAAAGTACACATGAGATTAGATACTCACTGAGGTCATTCATATCCTGTCACACATTTATTTGATAAGTAATCATCAGAAAAATAAAATTACGTTGCACATTCCCTTAGATTAGCTGGTTAAAATAATCCTTAAAATGTTGAGAACATGAATAGAGTTATACAAAAAAGTTGCAAAGGATTTGAAATGTGAGCAGTTTACTACAACTAGGGACACAGGGCCTTCATTGAATCTGTTTACCAACTACATGTAGAATGCTTGCACATGCTTGCCGGATGAGAGAACAGCCAAGCAAATAACTTCCTGTCTGTACCTGTATTCTAACCCCACCTAACAAGGCTTAGGCATCAGACCGCCGGTGATAGTCTTATGTAAATAATAAAGTCGTTTTTCTAACCATCAAATGTAAGCTCTTTCTACATTCATACAGACTTTGTAATGCCATGGTTTGAGTTTGCTCCGTTCTTGAAAGGTAAGCTTTCTTTAGATAAACTTAAATTATGAAAAGGATGTTGATGCCAGGAAAACAAAATCCTCTCAGGTTTGTTCTTTGTTCCAGTTGGTGATTCTCGTGAGTGGCTCTAAGAATCAGCTGGAGCTCATAATCATACTGCTACTCGGTATCCATTTGGACCAATTAAATTGGAATCACGGGGGATGAAGCCCTGTCGCTATTTTTAAAAGGATCCTAAGTAATTCTAATATGTATCTAGGGCTGGGAACCACTGTGTAAGATAACATTTCAACGTACTGAAAATCCGGTTCTAACAGGATAAAGCAGTTGGCAGGAGTGTTAAGTCAACACACTAAGCACCTTATCAAAACAGTTAATCATCAGCAACAGGTAAAGAAAAGAAGCCTAATCAGTCGTTAGGAAGGGCCGCCGGGATCTGTAACTCAGGTTATTATTGTGGAGATTGAGAAAGGAACGAGTGCTCAGTTATAATATTGGCACTAAAATCTCATAAGGAAAAATGGAAATGAAGGTTTTGTAAGTAAGGAGAGGAACAGGGGTCGAAGAGAAGGTAAGGGGGTGGGGAAAAAGAATAGAGGTAAGTCATGTACAAGTACAAAGACCCTTTGATGAAAGCTATCATGATGTATATTTAAAATGAACCAATCAGCTTAATTAATAAAAAAAAGCTGAGGAAATAAATTATGGGACTGTTGGTTCTGATGCATTCCCCCATGCTTCCTGAGTTGGGAGGGAGGGTTTGATTGGAATGGGGTCTACGTGTTAGCACCACTGCAGTTACAGAAGAAGCACCATCCACCAGATGTGGGCTAGGGCTGGCAGACAAAAAGAAGCAGCTTCCTGAGAGCGATTTGCTCTTTCAGCTCAAAAGGCAGTATGTATATCAGGAGTGACCTTAAAATAATGTGGCTGGATCCATAATGTACTTAAATACACTTCAACTCATTATTTCAAAAGGCACAATGTGCAGTTAAAAAGATGTCAAAATCTGTTAGAGTAGAACCTCCTGAATAGACCTCTCAAATTATGTAATTGTTAAAAATAGCTGCTTAGTTGACAGATCTTCTGTCCTTTTTTCCCTTTTCTGGTTCTTTACTGAATGCCAAGATACTTTTTTCTATGCTGATAAATTCACCCTCTTTTCTCCCTTCTCTTTAGGCACTTGCCATTTCTCTCCTGGAGCATAGAAATACTGTCCTCTCTGTTTCTAGCATTTTTGAGTTCCAATAATTCTTTGGCTAGAAAAGCCACAAGATGGCTCCCTATCACCTGCAGGGAAAGTTTCAGATCCAAAGCATAGCAAAGTTTCCTGCTCCAGAGTGATTCTCAGATTGGTGGCATTTGCATCACCCAACAACTTGCTAGAAATGAGATACCTCAGAGGCCCTGCCTCAAGCCTATTGAATTAGAATCTGCACTTAACAAGAGCCCCAGGTGATCTGTGTGTACAATATAGTTGAGGAGTCCGTGCATGTCCTAGGACTCCTAATCTACTTTCTGTTTATTTCTTTTGCTCTTCTTCTGGGTATTGTGTGTTCCAGAAATATCAAACACACCTCAGAGGGACCACAGTGTTCAACACTGTTCTTGGCAAATGCCAGCTTCTTCTTTAAATACCTCTCTGGAGCAATTTATTATATGAAGTTTCCCTGTCACTTCCTAGATAGGTAGTTACTCTTGCCCTTCTCTGAAGAACACTGGATCTGAAAAACAAGTATTTAAATTGCTTGTTTACTTCTCACTAAAATTCTCACACCAGATTTTAATTGCCCCAAATTCAGGGTTGCTTTTCTTGTCTCAATATTTCTGGATTGTTATGTAAAGCTGGGCACCTGACATTCAATTAGGACCATCACATGCATTGTTCAGAACTTGGTCTCAGAATTCTTTCCTTTTCAGGAGCTTATAATTCTGCTTCACCTGTGGTACATAGGGTCATGTCTTAAGAAGATTTTTTTTTTTCCTGTGGCCCACTAAGGTGGGGTGGGGCTGGTGTGGTAAGTGGTGCTAGGGACCAACCGGCTGCTGGGTAAGCTTGCTTAAGTAGGCGCTTCAGACCACTGAGCTATCTCACTGAGCTATCTGTCTAAAGAAGATTTTTAAACAAATTCATCTTTCATAAGTTGAAATTTATTAATTGTCTTCATTAAAACTATGGTGTAGTTCTATTTTTCTTGTGTACGAGCTTTCCTCTGTGTCCACAATATCTTGTGACCATCCTCCTTATTGGTTTCGTGGCTCTACCCTAACCTTATCAGAACTTGCAATTGCAGCGTGGTGTTAATAGCAGCAGGGTGCTGAGGCGCGGCTGGCAGGGAGCCTCTCCTCAGTGACAGTGCCCTGCCCCTCGGGGCTCTGCTTCCGCGCTGCCCTGCTCCCTGGAGGCCTCCCTGGCTGCTCCTGGGCTCATCTGCCCCGCGGGCTCCTCCTGCTGGTTTTGCTGAATGACTCTGCCAGTTACGCTCATCTTTTTTTCTTTTCTTTTCTTTTCTTTTCTTTTCTTTTCTTTTCTTTTCTTTTCTTTTCTTTTCTTTTCTTTTCTTTTCTTTTCTTTTCTTTTCTTTTCTTTTCTTTTCTTTTCTTTTCTCTTCTCTTCTTTTCTCGTCTCGTCTCGTCTCGTGTCGTCTCGTCTCGTCTCGTCTCGTCTCGTCTCTTCTCGTCTCGTCTCGTCTCGTCTCGTCTCGTCTCGTCTCTTCTCTTCTCTTCTCTTCTCTTCTCTTCTCTTCTCTTCTCTTCTCTTCTCTTCTCTTCTCTTCTCTTCTCTTCTTCTCTTCTCTTCTTTTCCTTCCTCCATACACTTTCCCCAAAGACAAGTTTGCCATGCTTAGCAAAAAAAAATAGAGGATGCTCAGTTAGATTTGAGTTTCTGACAAATCACAAATCATTTTAAAAAAGGAATATGTTTCCAGTATTGCATGGGACATACTTACATTAAAGCAAGACTTGTTATTTATCTTAATTCATATTTAACTGAGAGTCTGGATTCTATTTGATAACTCTCATGAGGGCTCTGTCTTTGAAAACCCACACTTTAAAATCTCTTAAGCAATGGAACTGACAAGCTACCAGTTGGAAAACAAAAGGAAATAAAAATTCTGAGGCAAACATGGACTTGTTGAAATTTCGTGGTGTTCTCTGGTCAGAATGACTACGCCAGGCATGCATGCAGCACGGGTTTCTAAGCAAAGGAATAATCTTTGGAGCACTATGTAAGTCTGATAATCTTTCATAGTGCGTACTGTCAGTGAAGCTGAGAGGGAGTAGAGAGCAGCAGATAACAGCGCAAGTCACCGAGTCAGCCCTTTACTTTTAATCCTGACTTCATCACTATCTCATTATGTAAAACAGGGCACACCACTTCTTCTGAGCCTGTTTTCCTCATCTGTAATAACTGCAATTTCCAAATATGGATTGAAAAAATGAATGTTAAATGATCTAGTATATATTCCTGGCAGATTTATTTTTCTTTTTAATGTGTTTAGGACAGGGTCTACAGGATCTCACTACACAGATTGGACTCATAGTGTTCCTTGTGTTTTCAGCCTCCCAAGCACTGGGATTACAAGTGCATGCTGCTATGCCCAGTCTCAGTCATGACCTCAGTATGCCCCAGGGGGCAGGGCCTGTATGGTATGCCGGGAATCCAACCCAGCCCCTGTGCTCTGCCTGAGCAGGTGCTTTAGCCACTGAGCTATCTAGCCAGCCTTCCTGGCAGATATTAGTCTATGAGAGATTGAATACCAATACTGTCCTACTACTCCCACATGGTTATTTATATAGTTAATGTGCTGAGCACTCCCCCAGGAAGCCGTGTTATCACTTCCACATTAGACTATCAAAACACTGGAGAGGAAGGATGTGGACTCTTTACATGGGGTGTGCATGTTACTTCTGCTAATTTGCATAAAAATCTATGCTAGGTAATTGTCCCTGACTTAAGATATCATGTAAAACCAAGACATATGGACTAAATCACACATCCTTGAGATCCAAGTAAATGAGAATTCTTATCTTGAATAAGATCTTTAAAAAATGTGCACAGAATCTTTGTCAAAGTGAAACATTGCTTTTAAATGGAAACTTTTAGATTTAAACAAGCCTATAAGAACAGGGTGAGAAAAATAAAGGGTAAAATCCCCAAATCCTTGATTGTGTCAATCTTATTTTCTAAATAAAATCAAGGAAAGACAGGTATTCTGCCAAATATTTTGTGTGCTTTAAATTCATGATAAATTGTGCATTTGATTCATTTGAGCACTATAGAAATTAACAATTTTGCCAGCTATTTCACAGGAGACTAATATTTAGAATATATAAAGAACTCAAATAAATTAGGTCCCCCAAATTAAAAGATCCAATCCAAAAATGGACATCTGAGAGCAACAAACACTTTATTAAAAATGTTTTTGGTCAGTGTCTCACTATACAGCTCTCGGACTAGTAGTGATCTTCCTGTTTTCAACTTTCCCAGAGCTGGGATTACAGGTGTGTGCCGCCATGCCCAGACTCAGTGGCCAGCTGAGTATGCCTGGGGGAGGGGCCATGTGGTTGGGGGATTGAATCCCAGCCCTTGTGCTTGCTTAGGCAGGTACTTAGGACAGGTGTCATTTAAGCCAGTTGATAATTACTTGCACAAGATACACTTGTATATTTGCTTATTTGTTTTATGTCAACTATTTTTTGCATACTTTTTATTTAGAACGTTACATTCACCTTGATGCTTGTTTATAGTAAAATTAATAAGTTCTGGTTATTTTTTCTTACTAATTTGTGTTTATTTTATCTGTGAAAAATAGCCTATAGTTTTGTGCTACAATCTAAGAAAATTTTAAGGTACTTGCCTTAGATATAATTTTTAGCTCCTCCGGAGTCAGTTGTATTCATTTAAGATACCAAGTGGGCACCCTTGGCACACTGAGACTGGGTAGGAAGAAAGTGCTAGAAGACCTGCAAAAGAAAAAACTGAAAAAGGGAGAAATGTTAGCGGGCCACAGAGGAAAAGCCTATTATTAAATCAAAAGAGAGAAAAAAGATGTTTCATTATTGTCAACCTCTCATAATAAAAAAATGATAAAATCAGAATTTTGTAATAGTAACCAATGATTACGATACTTGTATGGGTGATGTTGACAGAGTTAACCAACAGCTCGTAGGCTATTTTGTAATAGTAACCAATGATTACGATACTTGTATGGGTGATGTTGACAGAGTTAACCAACAGCTCGTAGGCTATTACAGTTATGCACCTTCTGGACCAAACAATATGGAACTTGTTTGCTATTTGTTCAAAATAAGAAGGTTCAAAAATTCATTTACAGTTTGGATTTGGTCTAATAGACCAAATAATTAGAAAATATAGGATAGGGAAACACCGATCAGGGTGTCTATTATTGATGTCTTCACCATTACATAGGGTAGGCAGACATTTTATTGAATTTCTACTACTTGGAGAAAAAAAGGAAAGGCCAACAAGATAGTGTAAAGTGTGTCCTCATAAGAAAGACAAGAAAGCAAAAAGAGTTGGGAAGGAGATTGGATGCCACTGTCCAGACTGCGTGGTGTGCACTGAATATCTTATTGTGTTGTGCATTGAGTATTTTAAAATATACCACACAGAGAACAGTTATTGAATAAAATTGATAAAGCTGTCATTTTTAAATTTTCTGTCAGTATAAAATTAATGAAAAATACAATATTAAGTCACCCCTTATTTAAATAGTTGGACTGGTAACTAATTAGAACAATGCTGAAATTCCATCTCACTCCTGAGAGAATGACCATCCTTGACAAATCAGCCATTAACAAATGTTGGCAAGGCTATGGGTTGTGCGTAGGGGAGAGATTCTTCTTGATTAGTGTTAGGAATCTCTGTGAAAATCAGTATGGTGATTCCTCAAATAACTAGAAATAGAAATTTCATTAGACCCAGCTCCTTGTAGGTATCTTCCCCAAAGAGTTTAAAGACATCACATTAGAGTAACACGTGCAGCAGAACTCATGGTAACTCAGTCTTGGAAGTGACCTATATGCCCTTCAACAGATGAATAGATAAAGAAAACATGGCATTTAGATATGAGGGAGTACTGCTTTGTCATAAATTTGAGGCAACACAAAAGTTTAGTTAATACATTGCTGTTCTTATGTGGGAAACATAAAGTTTAAAGAAGGAGCAAAATAAAAGATATTATGAAATGGGGAGATCTTGTTTTTCCAATAGGAAGGGGACCAGGAGATAGAGGCAAGAGAGAGAAAAGAAATTTTTAAAACAGTTGAAGAAAATCATGAAAATAGAGCCTTTGCTAAAGAGGAGGGGAAGAAAAGTTAGTAGGTATGAGGAAGGAGTAAAGAGAAAGAGGACTGATAAGAGGAATCGGGAGGTGGCATGGTGCTATTCACAATAGCTTGAAGAAGAATTAAATATCTAGGAATTACCCTAGCCAAACAGTGAAAGGCCTCCGCAAAAAATACTATAGCACCCAGAGAACAGGAGATTGAAGAGGTCTTCAGAAAACAGAAATATGTCCCTTGCCCATGGCCAGGTAGAACCAATACTGTTGAGACAGGTGTTCTTCCCAAACTTTCACATAGATTTAATGTAGTACCAAACACAACTACTTTACAGACCTAGAGAAAATAATCCTAAAATGCATACAGAACCAGAAGGGACCTAGAGTGGTAGCAGCAATTTGAGACAATGAAAGTAAAGTGCAGTGTGTGTAATGCTTGATTTCAAACTGTAGCACAATGTGATAGTAATGAAAATTGCATGTACTAGAAGAGAAAAAGGTCCATGGATCAGTGGAACAGAACAGAAGATACAAAAACAACCTCAGACATATTCAACTATTTGATTTTTGACAGAGGGGCATATGCAGAAGGAAAAATAACCCATTCAATGAACAGTGCTGGGAAAACTGGTTCTCTGTTTGCAGAAGATTAAAACTGGGCCCATATCTCTCACTGTGTGCCAAATTAAAATAAAAAATATGTCAAAGATCCAAACATTAAAACAGGAACATTAAATTTACTGGAAGACACAATAGGTAAAACCCTCGAAGACCTACGTGTAGGAGAGGATTTTCTAAACAGAACTTTAATTACACAAGAAATAACATAAAAAATCAACAAGTGGGATTATGTCATAGTAAAAGCTTTGGTGCAACGCAGTAATAAGTAGAGTGAAAAGTGACAATCTACAGAATAGGTTGCCAGCTACTCCTCAGGCAGGGGACCAGTATGTAGAATATATAAAAAACCTCCCAAAATTTGATTACCTAAAACTAAAGGCCCAATCAAGAAATGGCAACAGAGTGAACAGACACTTCAGAGCAAGAAGTACAAATGGCCAACAAATACATGAAAAAACATTCATCATCTCTAGGGAGTCGAGAGATGGATGTCAAGACAATGCGAAGGTTACATCCTCCTCCAGAAAGAATATCAATCATCAAGAAATGAAAACAAATCTGAAAGGGTTGTGGTGAAAAAGGAATCATCCTACATTGTTGATGACAATGTTAACTAATACAACCATTATAGAAATCACTATGGAGATTTGTCAACTAAGGTTTGAAATTCCATGTGATTCAGCTATTTCCCATCTAAGTATCTTCTTCAAAGAGATAGACACCATACTACAGCAATGCATGCACACGAATGTCTGTAGCAGCAAAATTTATAGCCAAATCCTGGAAACAGCCTGCTTATCCATCAACAGATGATTGGATAAAAAAATTGTGGTATGGAATACAGCTTGGATATGAAGAAGGATCAATTTGAAACATTTGTAGGAAAATGAATGCACCTAGAAAATATAATGTGGAGTGAAATAAATGAGGTACAAATTTGAATACCATATGATGTCTCTCATGTGAGTGGCAAATACAAACTCAGTGAAAAATAAAAGGATAGCTTGAGGTAAGGGGATTGATCTCTTGCAGGTGGGAAGTTGTCTAGTGGACCAGGAGCAAGGGGTGAGGTTGGATGGGATGGAGATGTGGGTACATGAAGATATGCTAGGTACAAGGTCCTCCACCTTCAGTGAATATGGCTATTATGTACCATAAACATGACTGAGATGAATACCAACAAGAACGTAGAGAGGGACAGAATAGCCAGAACAGAAGGGAAGGAGAGGTATTAAACATAAAAGAAACAACAACATCCATCAACTCCCAAGGAGAACTGTAAAATGCATGTAGCCCAAACATGTACTAATAAAATGAAATTTTATTTATTTTATTTTATTTTTTTGACTGGCTCAGGCTGCCTTAAGGGCAGGTAGGTCTGGTAAGGCATGTGGAGCTGGTGATTGAACCGCAGTTCCCTGTACTTGACTGGGTTTGCCCAAGCAGGTGCTTAAACAACTGAGCGAACCTGCAAACCCCCTGAAATTTTACAGAAGAGTTGTTTTGTATATGTACAAATTCCCTTTGAAAAATATAGTCACTATGTTCTGCAAACATATACTAATGAAAATTAAATTAATAAATGTATTTTATTTGGAATCTAAAAACTTATAATCTAAGTAATCCTTGACTGTTATAGAAAGGCAATAATCACAAACATAATAGGGGAAAATCTCCAGATTGTTATAAATCCTATATATGGTTGTATCACTATAAATATTTTGTTGTTGTGAATGTTATACTTTGAACAATAAGCACCTATATCTATATTTATTAAGCCAGTGCACTATCCTATAAATTTTAAACCTAATTTTATAATTTACACATATAGCCAAACCAATGAAATTTTTACAATATGCCAAATGACCCTACTTTTATAACACTTTATAATAATTGACTAATAATAATTAGATATGTTACCTTTAGTTAACAGTTGGTTAAATATTAGAGCCCTAAATAATTTGTGTATTTTCATTTAGTCATTTGATCATATATTTAAATATTACTGAGGACATTGTAGCCAAGAGATCTATAGATTTTCAAAAATATTTATTTGTTTATTTGATGCAGGGTCTCACTACACAGTTCAGCCTCAGTAATCCTCCCATGTCAGCCTGCTCGTCAATGGGATTACAGGTGTGCACTACCACTTCTGGCTTGGAGCTCACATTGTGAGCCCAATGTTCAGGGACTGGCTCAGTAAGTGGTACTGTGGATCAATCATGGGCCCTTGCACTTGCCAGGTGGGTGCTTAGACTGCCAAGCTATCTCCTCAGGCTGAGATCTATAGTGTTAACCAAATAAGCATACTTTGTGCTCATACAGAACCTTAAAAACTAATGGCTTTGTAGATTCAAATACATATTAAGAATTAATACCTAATAAAAACTGATAAAATAACATGCTTTGATTAGAAATAATAATACAGACTGGAGATCTAGTGGTCAGGACAGGGTTGGACACAACAGAGACAAGAAGCACTGCTTTGGTACCCAAGTCTAATCCTCATCTGAAACTACTGAGGAGACTATATGATATTTACACATGTTAGTCTGATTTATTTCACTTATGAGTATATATTCAAGTTGCATCCACTTATATATGAAGGCTTCAACTTTATTATTCTTTATAGCTGAGTAATACTCCATAGTATAAAAACACCATGTCTTTTTCAACCATTCTTCAGGTGATGGGCATTTTGGTTGTTTCCAAGATTTGCTGATCACAAATAGTGCTATAAACATAGATTCACATATATCACCATGATATGATGTTCTCAGTTCTTTTGGGAAAATTCCCAGTAGTGTGATAGCTGGATTGAATGGGATTTCAAGTCCTAGTTTTTTAAGGAGTCTCCACACTAATTTCCATAATGGTTGCACCAGTCTACATTCCCACCTGCAGTGGAGAAGGGTTCCTTTTTCCCTGCAGCCTCTCCTAGAGAGAAAACATTCTCTTAGGCTTTCACAGAGAGCAAATTGATCAAGCTGTGGCCATGAATCATCCAGATGGCTGACACTGACAAAAAGATCCACAAACTGCTGTACATGGTTTAGGGTAAATCCTGAAGTCATGTGACTGACGTTGTCAGACATAAATGTTACATTTTTTTGTTATATAGGTCTTGCTTTATCTTGGTCTTAACAATCCAGCAGAAAAGTCTGACCACGAGGTATAAAAAGGAAAGCCATATTAACATATGGCTAAACGGCTCAAGGCAACAGCCTTTGATATTGCCAGTTGTATTGATAACTCCCTACTATTATGAACTATCAGATGATATATACAGTTACTTTCTCTTTGTTCAATGAGAAAGATTTATATTAAAAGTGCTTAGACAAGATATTGTGTCTGCATCTTATACTCTCAACAACTACTGTGAAGACAATATGCAATAATCAATTATTATATCTGTCCTACTAACCTGTAGTGAAACTGTCTCATTGCTATTTCTTTTCATTAATATTAAAAAGAGATGGAAAGCCCCCTCCACTCCCAAAAAAGAGATTTTGAGCAATCTTCCCACCAGTGTTCACTCTCTCCAACAGTGGAACAGGGTTCTCTTCTACCCACATCCACTCCAGCATTTGTTTTTGGCAATTTCCTGATGAGAGCTATTCTTTTTTAGATGAGAAAGAATCTCAGTGTTGTTTTAATTTGCATCTCTCAAAATGACCAATGATGTTGAGCATTTTTTTTTCATATATTCATTTGCCATTTGTATTTCTTTATCTGAGAAGTGTGTGTTCATCTCAGATGTCAGTTTTTGGACTGGGTCTTTCAATTTGGGGGACCTGATTTTTTTTTTCCAATTCTTTGTATGCTCTAGATAAAAGGCCTTTGTTTGACAAACAGTTGGCAAATTTTTTTCCACTTGGGGTCACTGAGGAAGGTTTTATTATCTCCAACTTTCAGACTCCAAGTATGAGGCTTAGAGAAGTTAGATAAGCATACTTTTTTCATATTACTATACAAAAATTTTATGTGACCATAAAATCCAGTTGTGGAAGAGCATTTTAAAGTTTATGCTTTTGTTATTATTGCTTGCGCATCTAGGGCAATTTGTGTCAACCGAGGCTTGTGAAATTCAGCAGTAGCCTGGAATGATCCCTGGAGCTTAAAATCACCAGATGCCCATAATTAGTGAAGTTCCATCCAGTTTTCTTTTCCTGAGTTTCATTTGTTTGCTTTTGACACAATTCAAATTTGCATTTTAAGAAGATATAGACCTATTACTGAGTTTAGGACAAATTTTAAAATAGTTGGAGCAATGCGTCTGTGAATGTTGTAAGACCTCTTGCAAACGTGGTTTGGGGCAACTGAGGTTTGGGGATCAACTGAAGAGCCCAGAGTCCAAGGTCATCAGTGATGCCGATATCTGCACAGGGCAACTGCTGTGTGAAACAGTTGTGTTCTTTGATAATCAACTCAGTGGAGCATGGGGCCAACACTTGAACCTGATTAGCTGCTCATCTCCTTTAGGCTTCGATTTGAGCCTCAGAGTACCTATGGCCAGGACTATAATCTTCCTCAAAATTTTTTCCTATGCTTTCTTTAATAGAGACAGGTGACAGATGATCAAGTCCTAATGGTGTATTCTATGTTAACAGCATGATCATAGTCTATTTATGATTTTTTATTTTATGGGAACAGTAAAATGAAATTTCTAGAGGAGACTAATAGGGGAATAGAAGTATCTAATACATTGAGTATTGTTACCTTTAAAATAGGTAATCAGAGTACAAGATACACACACAGAAATTCTCCAAAAGATACAGCACAACCTTTTCTTTTCAATGAATTAAGGAAAACTAGTAGTATAACTATCTTATACATTATTTCTCCTTTTCCCTTCCTTTTTCCATTTCCCCATCCTAGTTCCTTTTTCCCTTTGAACAGTTTCTTTCCATTTCATATCTATTATGCATTTTGGACTTTATTTACTCCTTCAATTCATCATACCAGGGAGACAACATAATGCTTATACATGTGAGTATGATTTATTTCATGTGAGTGTGGTCTTCAGTTGAATCCATTGGGCTATTAAAGTCTCAAGTTTATCTTTCATTATGGCTGAGTAGTATTCCATTTCATAAAACTATCACATCTTTTTTTATTCATTCCTCAGTTCATGGACATTTGGGTTGTTTCCAAAATTTACTATGACAAATTGTGCTGCCATAAACATGGGTGTGCAGATATTGGTGTGATAAGGTGTTTTTTATTCTTCTAGGAAAATACCCAGAAAGGGAATAGCTGGATTCAATGAGATCTCTAATTCTAGTTTTTTTGAGGAATATCTTCACACCAGTCTTTACTCCCTCCAACAGTGGAAAAGGGTTCCTTTCTACCCACATCCCCTCCAGCATTTGTTTTTGGCAATTTCCTGATGAGAGCCATTCTTTTTTAGGTGAGAAGGAATCTCAGTGTTGTTTTAATTTGCTTCTCTCAAAATGACCAATGATGTTGAACATTTTTTTCATATATTTATTTGCCGTTTGTATTTCTTTAGCTGAGAAGTGTGTGCTCATCTCAGATGTCCATTTTTGGTGTGGGTCTTTCAGTTTGGGGGAACTGATTTTTTTCTAATTCTTTGTATGTTCTAGATAGAAGTCCGTTGTTTGAGAAACAGTTAGCTAAACTTTTTTTCCATTTTGGATCATGTTTTCTTTCTGTCATTGAATTCTTTTGCTATGCAAACTTTCAAATAAGATGAGATCCCAGTTTTTGATTCTTTGAAGTATTTCTTGTGTGGTTTAGGTTTGTTTATGATATCTCTGACTATACCTATGTCTTCAAGAGTTCATCTACTTTCTCTTCCAGTAGGTTTAGTGTTTTCTATTTTAATATTTAGATCTTTGATCTATTTTCATTTTAGTTTAGTGCATGGTGGTAGCTATGGGTCTAGTTTTAGTCTTTGACATGTGAACAGACAGTCTTTCCAGCACCATTTATTAATTGTTGGGCCTTTCATTAAAGATAAAGTGGCTGTGTGTGTTTGTAGCTGTGCCTGCATCTTCTAATTTGTTCCATTGATCTTCATGTCTTTTTTTTTTTGCCAGTAGCATGGTGATTTTATTATAGTAGCTTCCAAGTCAGGGTTTGTGATGTTCCCTGCCTTGCCTTTGATGCCCAGAATTATTTTTGCTATTCTTGGTCTGTTCTATTTACAAATGAAATTTAGGAATGTTTTTTCCAGTTCTATGAAGTGGCATATTTATCTTATTTATTTATTTATCTATTTATTTATTTTTGTCTTTTTGAGACAGGGTCTCACTATGCAGTTCAGGCTGGCCTTGAGCTCACTTTTGTAACCCAGGCTGGTCTTGAACTCACACCGATCCTCCTGCCTCAGCCTCCCAAGTGCTGGGATTACAGGCGTGCGCCACCACGCCCGGCACTATCTTATTTTCTTTTTAAAGAATTTTTTATTTGTATTTTATTTTTTTTCTTGTTTCAGAACTTTTGTTTGTTTGTTTATTTATGTATTTTTATGGCCGCCTCAGCCTGCCCTGAGGGCAGGGCTGGCGCAGCATGAGGTGCCGGGGATCGAATCGCGGTCCATGCAGCTGCCTAAGCTTTCCTAAGCAGGCACTTTAGACCACTGAGCCATCCTGCCGGGCTCCGGCATATTTATCTTAGATAAATTTCAAAGCAGGTATTCTTATTTCTAACACTATTATAAACAAAAAATAAACCCTATCAACAACTTGTCCAATTGAAAAGTATATCTTATTAAATCCTCAGGAAACAGGAATAATGAGATGAATATAAATATTGACTGTAAATCTTCTGCAGTAGGAAGCGATTTTTCACCCAGACAAGTGTTGAAAACAATAGCTGTGGATGACACCAGGGAACTTTGTCCTTGTCCCTTCCTTGGAGTCAGGTAGATTGAGAAGGATCCATGGATACAGACTTTGGTCAAAACTCCCCTACAGAAAGTCTTTACCTAGTAGAACAGTCCTTGAGAACTGGTGGACTATTTACTTGACACAGCACTCAAAGCAATTTAAGAGAAGCTGGTAGGATTCATTGTGTCATAGTGATTATGGGTCTGGACAAGTTAGGTGTTAAAAGTAACAAATTTCATCCTAGGATATCTTTAAGTAAACATTATAAACCTTTAAGTACAAGTTACTTTTCTTCTTAGCGAGAGGCTGGCAACTATTGCTAAGGTGACTCCCATTTATAAGGACTTGCTGTAAAAGATCCTGGCAGGTATTGTTCTTGGTAATCAGCTCCTTCTCTACTCTCCTGAAATGACTTTCAAGGTAGTCTGTATACAGGTTTACAGTTATTTTATGGCTTCTGTTTAATAGTACCTCTTCAGTCTGAATTTTGCTCCATATATTTTACCTTACCAATGGGGCTGAATTTATCACTTCTATTAGACTTGGACACAAAGTTAGAGGATGGATTGAAATAGGTGTTTTCTTGCTTCATGTCAGACTAAGTAGGCTAGAATTTAAAGCTCAAATCTGTTACTTTGCATTAGGCAGAAACCAACCTTTTATATTTCTGAGAAAAAAAGGAATTTAGTTCTCATACCTATTCTGTTGCCTAGTATGTATCAAGCACCTAGTGAACATTTGCTTATTGACAAGTTGTTCCAAAGTTCATTGTTGGCCTACTGTGCACTAGGCTCCACTCTCTGCACATAGTCAGGCTTCCATAGTTTTATTGGTGAATGAATGAATGACTCAGTGGTCATTTCTATCTATGGAATATATAAATATAAACAAAGTACAGCTTAGTTAAAAGAAGACTAATACTGATAAGCATCATGAAAAAGATTACAGTGGTATATTGGCTTATGAATGCTTTTTTGGGGGGTACAGGGTCTCCTTACATAGTTCTGACTTGCAGTGATCCTCCTGACTCAGCCTCCCCCGTGCTAGATTACAGGCATTCCCCATCACACCCGATTTCAGTGGCTAACTAGTGTGCCTGGGATTCTGGGGCCAGCACAGCATGTGGTACTGGGGATTAAACCCAGGTCTTTGTGCTTGCCAGGCAGGCACTTACATTGCCAAGCTGTCTCTCCAGCTCCCTTATAAATACTTTTGTTTACAAACAGTTTTGTTTGCAAACAGAATCATCCGGCAAAGTTTTATTTTTGTTTCTGAACTCTGCCTCAGGTGACAAGCACAACTGTGACTATCTTTCCTGCATGGACATGAACATAGCCATCTTTTCCAGAATTGTGGGGTGAATGAAATTCATGAGCCAAGGAACCTCTGTTGTGTTTCTACATCACCATAAAGATGTCACCAACTGAAGAGTGCTGAACTTGAGTGTAAACGTCAACAGTTACTTCAGTGTGACCCTAGAGATGAAGGAAACATTTAGTAGTAGGAGTTATTTTAGTTTCATACAGCATCACAAGGAGTTGAAAAGATTGTGTATTTTCATTCTCAAGGCTTTATAGTTTCAAGTCTAAGCCTCATCAGAGCCTTTCCACTGCTCATGGTGGTAGATACCTTCTCTATAGAATAATGCAGTGCAAGCTGTTGAAAAAGAGAGTGAGGGGTAGAGGGAGAAGCAGAGGGAAGAGAGGAAGGAGAGAAGGAATAGGCCCTGGGCAGGAGAGAGTTAATAGTGCTAAAGACCAGTAAGATAACCTTAAGCTTAGAACATTAGACACTTATAATAGTAGACAAAGCACAATGGTATTTCCAGAAATCCTTTCTTAGTGGCTCTAAATGAACAGTAATAGAAGTCATGCAGCATTTGAAAAAAATTGATACAAATAGAGATTATGTGTAAGCAAGGTCAATGGTGGAAATTGACTTTTTATCTTCTGTACTGGGAGACTGAACACAGACCTTTGCACAGAGACACTTCTCAATCCCCTTTTAAAATATTTTACTTGAGACACATCTCACTTGACTGCAGAGCCACCCACGTGGGTCTCAGACTCGCAGTCTTCCTGACTCAGTCTCTTAGAGTACTAGGATCACATGCATGTAGCTCCTCACCCCACAAGACACTGATATTTTAAAAGCCATTTTCCACAATAGTTACATTTTCAGTATGAAAACATAAGCTTGATAATTTAAAAAAAATACAGTTAACATTTAGCAGAGAAACCCTCAGGGTAACACATTTCCTTCATGTGGCATTAAGAAGGCTGAAGAGGTTTTATTTATTTGGCAGCATATATTTTGTCATAGAAATAAAGAAATGCTTTGGTCCCCAAATACAGTGCACTGCTCTGTGTGTATCTGATCCATACATCTGCTACCTACTGAGGGCATGCTGAAATGGATGGATTCTTGCCCCCATGTTCACACAGTTCATCCTGGGGCTGTGTCTCTGGAGGAAAACTAAGAGGAAGGCAGGGAGCGCACTGTTCAGGGCAGCCCCATACTGTTGAGGCACGAAGGGCAGCTCACTCAGCACAGGTACCTGGCTTATGGATGCTGCAGACCAGGTATGCGAGATCAAACTCTTCCAGCTGACCAGCAGAGCCTGCTTTAGAGATGCTGACTCAGGGATACAGGTCTGCCTAACTTCATCAGCCTTGAAAGAGACAGACTAAGTTCTTAGACAGACTATGATACAAATGAGATATTGATAAAATTTGCTATGTTTTCTGGTGTAAATTAGCCCTAGAATCTTAACTTCTTTCTAGCTAGAACACATTCTAAATTCCTTCTTTGAGCAAAATTTCTGATTGTCCTGATATGTATTTCTACACGGGAGTCTTAATCATGTTGTCCCACAAGGCTAAATGTGGATTCACACACATAGTAGGACCCTATTACATGTTTTCAAAATCCATCAACCAATCAGTCAATCAATCAATCAATCCTTAATGGCTTCCTCCCTGTTTTCTTGGCAGCAGCACCTTGGGCTGCTTTCTCCACAGGGTATCTAAAGTGTCTTGGTGGCATTATCAAGATGGGGAGATTGTTGTGTGCCATAAAGGTCCCTTTTCAGGGAGGGATGAACTCTGCTCCTTGGTTACTCACCTTATGCCATGTTCTGGACCATTTCTGTTTACCAAATGGCCTTGAGATATGATGCTGCGGAGGATTTCTGTGGTTCAAGTACCTGCCCTCCTTTTGTCCCTTGAGGGAACATTAGTACAATTTCATCTCTGAAGCAACTGACATCTGAAATTTCACCTTAGTCACCTTAACCCAATTTAAAGCTTTCTTGTCCTCATGGCTTTCGTAGATCAGCAGCATATGTCTTGCCTAGCCATCAAATCTAATAAGAGCAGACAGTCTCGGCTCTCTGATGGTCCTGTGTAATCATCCCACATCTGTGTGTCATCCAACACAGAACCTTTTGTCAGGTTAGGAAAGTGAAATTCATGAGCTTAAAAATAGAGGACATCCCTGGGAGAATTGCAGCCATGCCAGAGTTATTCTTTCTTCAAAAAGGTACTGAAGATAGGCTGCCTTTTTCATTGAAACAACATAGTATGCCTTGTTGACTCCCTTGGAGGTGGTGTCTAAGACTGCTGGCCCATCTGGTGCTGATACAAAGTCCTGACCACATGTTAGCACATTTCCTGAGCCGGACATTGCCCTCTGGCTGAACTCTCTGAGCACCACACGTGCTGCGTGCCTGCAGACTGCACTGTGCATCAGCATTTTCTGCTGTTATTGCAGTGGCCTCCTTTGTTTCAGATGCTACAGTGCATTCCTGATAAGTGACAAGTTTAGGAAGAACAGACATAAAGATTTAAAAAATAAAAGTTTGCTGGAAGTCACCATTAGGACATAACTCTCCAATAAGAGGACTTTTCAGAAGTTTTCAAAAGACACTGTGTAGGGATATTGTATCATCTCTTGCCAGAATATAGCTGTTTCTAAATTATGATAAAACAAAAGCAAGGCTTTTAAAATTCTATTATATGTCTTCCAGAAGAACATATAGCAGTTCACACTCCTCACTCATAAGTTGAACTTGTAACATATAGTAGACTTATAGTGTCATTTGAATAGTAAAGGTGACAATGATGATAAAGGCACTAACAATGTTCTTAGCTGAATATTTTACATATATCTCTTCCTTTTATAAGACCTGCAATAAATCTTTCCTTCAAAGAGGCTTATAAGATGAGAATATCTATTCTCATTTTTATAGGTCATAAAACTAAAGCTTTGAGGAGAGACTTCCCTCAATTCACATAGCTAATAAGAACAAGGAAACGTATGCTGTAATTTCAGATCTTATATGAATCAGTTGGTGTTTTATCAGGAAGTAGGCTAACTGTAAGGGGTATGAGGTAGATAGTTGATGGCAGGGTTTCTGAATGGTAGGAGCTGGCAGGATCAAGAAAGGCCGTTGCATCTGTATCTCTAGTGGTGGGCTTGAGGTGGCTGCCGGCTAGCAATGGGGCTGGATTACAAGAATACTGAGGCATCTGACACATTTTGAGCCTCGCTGTTGCCTGGAATCAGCACTGGCTAGTCATCAGAACCCAGGTGTAGACTGGTTCTTGCTCTCACTACATTTGTTGCATCTTCACTTTCCAGAGAGTGGCTATTTTTGTTGTTGTTGTGTCTTTGCGCATATGATGGAAGGTGACACATGTGTAGCTACCAAACGTATAGATCTTTTATCAATAACCACCAGAGATTGCCTGAGAGCTGTGCATGCTCAGATCAGATTCCAGGGAGCCAGAGACTCATTAACCAAACCTAGATGAAACATCCAATCAGCTGTGACTGGGGAGGGGCAGAAGGAGGAAAGAGCGGTCATGGGTGGGCAATTATTGCCAAAATGTGGTGTAGCCAGGACTGTTTTGGCACCACAGGAAAGGTGCGCAGCAGGAGCTGTTGATGGGTGCAGAGAGAACATCTAGTGCACCATTAGGTCTTCCCATTTCTATGGTTGTGGTGCACTGTGGAGAACTGTGGAGAACTGTGGTCGGATTTGTGGTCTTTCTGAAAGCTGATTTAACAGGCATTGCTGTTTGCTTTTGTAGCAGTGTCCTCTGGGCCCAGTTGGGCAAACAGACCGAGATTTTTTTTTTTAAGTTAATGTTAAAGTTAAAGTTAAGTACATTTCCACCTGGATGTTAACAGTACCACGGAAGGGTTACTTTCTACCTAGATTTTCATGGTTTTTGGATAATTATGAACAGGTTGTAAGATATAACCTAATTTCAACTTTCTCAGTTCATTAAAAAGGAAATTGAAGATCATGGAGATTAAGGGATTACTAAACCTCTCTTTAGAATCTAATTGTATTTTTAAATGTAATCTGTCATCCAAATTGCATAGCTCCTTTTGGAATGGGTTTAGAAAAGACCCTGAGTGATCAGGACAGTATTTGACAGATTTTTCAGGCTAATCTTCATATAATATAAGGTTAGATTATCCTCATTATATCTTAAAAGAACGCATTTCCTCCCCCAAAAGAAGCACGCATATCAGCTGACCATCTCTTGATTCTGATTCTACAGATGTCTCCAGTTTGAACATATTGTGCTTGCGCTTACCACCTGTGCTGAAATTCCTGCAGACACTGGGGATTGGAGACCAAATGTCAGCCCCAAGTTTGATATTTATTGGCTTTAGCAACTCTTTCTCATAACCTTCTCTCAACCTTAAAGCAGTTTGAGATTATTATGTTTGTCTGAGTGTCAGCAAAAATGTCATTACATTGTGGTAGAGAACAGTATTTGAACAATTGTGGTGACTTGTTTCAATTCTAGAATATTATACTTTTCTTTGTCCTCTTGGGGTTTCCGAGCCACTGATTTCTCTCCTTATTATATTGTAATAAATTTTGTTATTTTCATTTTTATTATTTTACCATCTTATGAATTTAGAGTCATTTATGAAAAGAACAAGAATAAAAGATTTTTCTTGGGCTCCAGCACATTTAACTTTTACTACTGGAATGCTTTTATGGTGTTCTTATTTTATTGCACATATTAATATTTATGTATAGTTAAATTCTCTTCTAATATTGTCCAGGAGACCAAGCTTTGACAGTATAATCAGAACAATGTGAAATGTATAATACAGCGGATGTTGAAGCAATTTACAATAGCCTGTAGGTTAGGAATTTCTTAACATATTACACTGAAAAAAGTGTATCTTATATTATTCCACAGACTTGAATGGACTACTCTCTCCAAGCATGGTTGGGAAAAATGATTGTGAATTGTAAAGAGAGGGCAGAATAGAGTTGATATAATCAAAGGAAGACTTGTTTATGGGCTAATTTTGGTCAGATGTCATATATATTATATATCTGAGTAATGGTGTATATGTAGATACTTTCCAGCTATTTTGTTTTTTGTTTATTTTTTGATAAATGTTGATGTGAGTCACAGTTTGTCCAAAATCACTTAGCAGTGAATTACTGGAGGAACTAGTGGAAAGACGAAAAGCGTTAGCTCCTAATCTGCCTGGACAATTTTTACCACCATAGGCAAATAACTTACATCAGCTTGGCAAAGTTCAGAACCTGGGAAATTACTTTAATGATCAAAACACTAAGCCCCAGTTTTCTTGTCTCTCAAATTAGAATAATACATCTACCAATATAATGGGGAAAATTTATGACTTACAGGAAGGCACTTGAAACAATTTAGCAAGAAGGACAATGACAGTTGAGAGTTGTGAATTCTGGTCCTGGAGCTCATGTGCCATTGTTTTGAAACAAGACATAAAGCCAAAGAAAGTGTCCACTTCTGGGAAGCCAGTATGTGATTGTAAAGGACGACTGTGCAAAGCATAAGAAAAGCTGTGGGGAAAAAGGAAAGGCCATGCAGGAAAAATGCCAGCTCTGGGAAGAGCAGAGGCTGATGCGAGCTAGAATGCCAGGCGGGACAGATCTTTCCTTTCTTTGCAGTGTGGTCCTGGGAAGATTGTGCCCCAGTGCCCCCTGGTTCTGTGCAGCTCCGCTTCCATCGTGGCCTTTCTTGCTCAGCTTCCTTTTCAAGCCACTCACACCCCAGGGAAGCTTTTTACTCACTGGTCGGTAAGAGTTCAGCCTCCATAGCTCATTGCCAGCATATGGTCTATGTGAGTAACCCTTCCATTATTTGCACAGCTGTTGAGTAATATTACGTTAAAACATTACATGCACAATTATGTTCAATTATATAAAATGAATCTATTTTACCTAATGCTTATTCTCCAGGGTTTGTGCATTTTTAGTTACAGGAAGTTTAGTACAGAGTGGCAGATGGTACAACACAATGTTTGTCAGCTAATAAATTTAAATGTCATGGTATGCTTCATTTTTTAGAATATAACTTCATATATTTTAGTCAAATGCCTGAGCTCACTTTTCAAGTAGAAGAATAACTGTACCAAACTTTATGCATCCCCCTCTGGAGTGCTGCCGGGGATGACTTTCTTCGGTCATATCATCATAACGTGTTCTCCCTTATACCTTGGTCTGTTGCCTTTCCCCATGGACACCACCCACGACAGGGGCACTTCATGTCCTCGCTCTCTTTCCTGTCTCTGGTACTGCTTTTACAGGTTCTACTTTTTCCAGATAATAGTGACACTGCTGTCACATGTCTCTTCCTCAGCTCCATTTCCCTGCCCTGGCTGAGCCTGCTGTGGACTACCCTTCACCCTACTGCAGAGATGCTAGCAAATACTTGGGCTCTGCACCAATAACACTGTATAATTTACATCTGTGCCCTTCGAATATTCTTTCTGTTCCTTGGGTTTCTGCTGTGGTTGGGGCAGGCAGGCCCCATGTGAACAAGAGGACAGGTGAAGGTGTCATCCATTCTTCCCTGTGACTGCCCTCGATGGGGCTATTTCTCACTTGCAGGGTGCCTTGCTGGGAACTTGGTATTCTTTGTTTTTAGTGCCACCTCTTCTAAAGCTATGTGGCCAGCGGGATCCATATATCACTGAGATGAAAGTTTTCCTTCCACATGGATGTCAAGGCCTCCACAAAAGCATCATGCTTTGAAGTCATCTTGCTTTCTCCCTCCAGGTTTGGCAAATTCTGCCCATTTGTGAGCAGGGGGATGTAAGCCTTGCACACTCTTGTGGCAGTGGAAGTGCAGCAGCAGAGCCATAGGCAAAACACGCAGGTTTCTGAACCTGCTCCCCCACTTGTAAAATGAAGATAATCGATTCCACCTCAAAGCAATATGTGGAAACCAAATGACATACACTATGTAAGGCATTTACTGTGATGTCAGGCAGAAAGTAAACAGTAGGTTTTGTTATGACAGGGATGAAGCTGCTTGGGAGTAAGAATCTGTTCACAGAATCTCTGTATTATCCTAACAATCATAGCTAACATTTATTGAGCAAGTATGTCCCTCTCCAACTCTTCTAATGCTTACTTCTGTGGAATTTATGCTCTAGAATTTCTATAGTTATCTCAGAGTTTATGGAGTCTGGTAACTGAACTCTGGTCCCAGCAGCAGTGTGGCTAGGGAAGGAATGTTGGGCCCAAGTGCAAGTGTGGCTTTAAATCATCTTTTCTTTATGTTGGCTTTCCTAGTGGCTGATGGCAAGAATAACACCTTTGATTTGTCAGTATAAGAAGGGTGAAATGGCGCGATACACAGTAGGGAGGAATGCTGCTTTCCCCCATCCCTTCCCTTCCCTTCCCTTCCCTTCCCTTCCCTTCCCTTCCCTTCAATTCTGTTTTAGTTACTTTTCTCTCACTACTGGGATGAAATGTCTGACACCCAAGATTAAGGAAGGAAAGGGTTATTTAGCTTGCAGTTTGTGGGGGTTTCAGTCCATAATCAGCTGTCTCTAAAGGAGCATGGCATGGCACAGCGGCAATAGCTCAAGGCTTCAGAAGACAGCAAGGGCAAGCAGACCAAAGGGGTGCATGTGTGTGCAAGCCTCTTCTCCTCCCTTATACCATGGGCAGGTGACTGTCCCCTAGGACAGTGTAGCACTCCATCTCCCTGCCTTCCTCTTGTACAGAATGAGGGCAAAGTGAGGACCCTGGCACCTGCTGAGCCACTTATTTAAACTTCTAAACTTCTCAAGTTGACACAATTTATCAACCGTTACCCCTTCCTTTCCCTTCCCTTCCCTTCCCTTCCCTTCCCTTCCCTTCCCTTCCCTTCCCTTCGCTTTCCCTCCCCTTCCATTCCCTCCCCTCTCCTCCCCTCCCCTCCCCTTCCCTTCCCTTTCCCTCCCTTCCTTTCCTTCTCTTCTATTCCCCAATGGCCTCCATTGTTCTAGAGTAGTGGTCTAAAAGTGCAGGTTAGGTGGTCAAAAATACAAAACTATCTACAAGTTGAACATCTACTGTGGCTTTTGCCTCGTTCCTCGCTGTCTGAGATATGCTTGGAAATGACAAACTTCTCCCATGCCCTCAGATGCTTCCTTTGTGAGTGCTCATCAGCTAGAGTCTCATGCTAAAATATTTGTGGATAATCTCACTGTGAGACCCTTGATGCTTTCAGGAATTTCTCCAGATAGTTCTGGTACCTAGGACTTCTTATTATTCCTGGAAGTGTCATGAAGATTATTCTTTTGCAGCAGGCTGGGGTCATTACTAGTTGATAGTTGCCTCAGCTGTATATGAATCTACACTGATTAAATAAAAACCTAATCTTCAAACTTACCAATTTTTTTTTTAAAGGAATACCATTCGTTGCTTGTTCTTGGCTGGAGCCTTGGGAGGATCACATTCTGTTCCTATTGTTCTCAGATCTCTCTTGCCTTATGGTTTTAGTGTCAGTTTGAATAAAACTTCTGTCTTCTTTGTTTCTGTTGGGAAAGGGTCATTTTTTTTTTTCCTGGATGGTAAAACTATAAAATAACGATCATAACAAGAGGCTCTGAGATCTAAAGAGTAGTCAGAAGAGGGGCCTCATTTTATGACGTTGGTGATGACAGTGTCAGGGAAGTGGGAAAGAATAGCTTTGACCCAGGAGAAGAAAGTACTCATGCTTGCGGAGAGCAAATACTGGCAGAAAGAAAAGGCAGAACAAAAGGTCTCTGACTCAGGTATGGGTGTCCTCGAAGTGCCAGAGGTGTCTGTCCTGTGGTGGAAGGAACCAGGTGCTACCTTACTGATGTTGGTAGGACAGGTGCTGGAGGGAGGCAGTGCAGAAAGGAGTGAGGAAGTAAAGGGCTTGTGCAGCATTACGTGGCAACAGTGGGGAACGGACGGACGAAAAGCTGGCTGAAACCATCTTGTTATACGCTCGTGACTGATTCTTTGGTCACTGTTGGAGAGAAAGAAATCCTGCTCACGCAGTTCACAGGTAGATGTTTCCCCAGCCCTGTACTTATAAATTGCGTGGGCAGAGGGCAAGAATATTGCCTGTCTGCAAAGAGGGATGACAAGGTATTTTAAGAACTGCAAAAGGTTCATACTTCATAGAAAGATTTTCTTACTGAGAATTGCTCTTAAAGAAATAATCCGATGAAAGGATGAAGCGTTACGCACCATGATGTTCATTGTAGCATTGTGTGTTTGGAGAAAAATCTGAAAATTGCCCACTAAAAGTTCAGCATTAGGGAAGCATGAGCTAAGTTAAGCTCATCAAATCAATGGACTGTTCTGTAACCATTACAAATTATAGTTGAAAGTTTGTAGTAATAGTAGACATAAATGTAACGTAAAATGAAAGAAAATTTGCAAATACAATTGCAAAACTGTATTCCACTGCTAGCATTTTTTTAAACAGGCAAGGATTAGAAAAAATGAAAATAGAAACTGTGAGTGTAATGAGAAAATAGGTGATTTTCTTTTTAATCTTTTTTCTGTTCCTTAATGTAATGTGTTGTGTAGCCAGACAACTTTGGGAGAAAATGCAAAGTATGATATGATGCCTAAGTATGTAAGTAAAGATGGCCAGTGGTTCTTATTCTTTGATCAAGGTGACAAAAATGAGTTTCTGTGTCTTTATTCAATGCCGCCTTACTCTTTGCTTTTGCAGAAGGATAGGGCCCACTACTGAGGGAAACATGCCAGTGAAAGACCAAACATCTTGGAAAGCCAAGAAAACATTTGTGTTTGAGTACAGATGCACTGCAAAGACACCAAATAGCAGTGAAAGAACAATTGTTTTGAGCAGAAAAATTATTATTGTCTTTTGAGATGTCAGTGAGGGTAACAGGTCTGCTGTGTGTCAGGTTTATATAAGGCCAGTCTCGTGGATCAAGTTGAAATGCTTGACTTTGAATGCCCTCAGAATGCGCTGTCTGAAAATCCCACTGACTCAAAGTAAGTGGAGATCCTTCTGGTAGTTTTTCAAGTTCTAGTTATCCCATTTAGTGGATGGATTGAGTCAGATATGTCTCTGAGATAAAGGGACTCACCATGTAGGAGCAAGAGGACCAGGCACTGAGGCCCTCTTGGTCTAAAATGGTCCAGCCAAGAAGTGTTGTCAAAAGCAAAATTAACTGGAAGAGCAGGTGAGAGACCGTGCCTCAGGGCTAGAAACAAGCGCTGGTCACTTTCTGGCAGGAAAGTGTAAGGCAGATGAAGGCAACCCACAGTGCTGGAGCGTGGGTCTCATGCTCTTCGCTGCGGGTGAAGAAAAGCATGGAGGATGAGTGAGGGAGCGGAGGGTGCAGCAATGATTGTATTTACTGAGAACATAAAATATGCCTGAGGCAGAGTAAAACCAATAGAGGGGCTGGAGTCTGAGGTCTGGAAGCTGTGTTTCCAGGGTTCTTTGTGTCAGAGGCAGAAGACTCTCTCTGCGTATATATAGTAAAACGGAAGCACCAGAATGCATCTATTTAAATAGACTGCTCCTTTTTACATGCTTCTCTGTATATGCCCATCAAGGAAACAAGAAGGAACTTTAAAGATCATCTAGTTTAACACTGTTACTTTAAACACACATGCACGTGCACACACACACACACACGCACACAAACACACACATGCGTGCATGCATGCTCACCTCTCTCTCTCTTTCTCCCTCCTCCTTTTCCATTTCCCTACCTAACGTGACTTATTTTTGCTTTTTTTCTCTTCCTTTTTTTTTGTTTTTGCTCAGATAAGAAAAGCTTTATGATAAAACCAAACAAATAAAATTTAAAAAACTGAAAATGAAAAACCCAAGCATCACAAAGCCTTTTTCTTTTATGTTGTGGCTAGAGGACTGGTCTCAGATGAGCCAGCCCCACCTCCCAGTCCAGGGGCTGCTTGCCTCTGGTGGGGCTCTGGTCCTGAGAATAACCAGCAGGTGCTAGCATCACAAGTTGTGTTTTTTTCTTATTAAAAATATGACTAAGGGAAAATTGGAACAATTAACATGGCAGGAAATGATCTGGCCGGGGTGTGGGATAGAAGGAGATATTCCACAATAAAGGATAACAAACAAAAGCAAGCTCAAGGCCAGCACGAACTACATAGCAAACAAGACCCTGTCTCAAAAAAAATCTTGTGTCCTTCCTTTAAGCAAACTCTCTCTGTTTGTCTGTCTCTCTCAGCTTCTCTCTGCCTGTCTCTCTCTCCATCTCTCTGTCTCTGTCTGTCTCTTTGTCTTTCTGTCTCTGTCTCTCTGTCTTTTTGTCTCTCTCTGTCTCTCTCTGTGTGTGTGTGTGTGTGTGTGTGTGTCTGTCTGTCTGTCTTACCCCAAGTCTCCCTTCCCTCTCTTTTCATTCTTACCCTCAAGATTATTCTCATGTTAGAGGCAACCTAAGATGGGGCACAATTCAGATGCAGGCTTGAGTGAGGCTGTGAACTCTCTGTGGGAACGTGGAGCCAGGAAACGCTGGTCATCTGCAGCTGCTTTCCCACATTCTGAGCAAGTCAAATGCAGCACATCCTAGGAAAGGTGTGAGCCTAGGAAACCCAAGAGGACAGAAGCCAGAGGTAAGGTTTTCCCAAGGACGATGGGACTGAGAAACTGTCACGTGGTGGAGCAGAAGGCCACGAGAAGCCCACGGTAATACTAGGAGGCAAAACGCAATGTGGATGCGGAAGATGCAAGCAGCTCGCGCGCTCTGCACTGAGGGCCGCAGGAGCTGGTGTGGAGCACCGTGGCATCAGCCTGCTGAGTGCGCCTTGCGGTGGACTCGGGCACCTAGGACAAGGTGTAGGGCAGCTAGAAGCGGATGATGCTGATTGGAGGCCTGGCAGGGAACCCAGGAAGAAATGCCAGGGTTAAACCTCAGGCAGAGACGGAAACAATGGAAAGGATTTTTTTTTTTTTTTTTTTTTAAATTTATGTTTCCGGTGCAGGGTCTCACTATGCAGCTCAGACTCCAGTTTTCAGCTTCCCCAGTACTGGTATTACAGGCATTCGCCACCACACCAGGACCCAGTGGTGGGCTTGGTGCACTTGCGGCTGGGGCTGGCATGGCATGTGGGGCTTGGGATCAAATCCTGGCCCCTGTGCTTGCCCAAGCAAGCACTTCGTCCACTGAACTATCTCACCAGCCCAAGCGAGGAAATTGGTGAAAGGAAGGAAAGGCAAGACATATGATCGGTGACACTGCACCTGCCTGGCAAGCGCAAGGTCCTGGGTTCAATTCCTGGCATTAAAAAAAAAAAAAAAAAGGAAGCGAAACCTGGAAATCATGCCCCCTTCTGAGTGAAATTTTTCTGCACAGTAATATATTCATAAGAAGCCAAAGCAAGTTAAACGAATGAATGTTGTTTTCTGCCTAAACTGAAGTTTTAGATAAGTTGGAAAATAGATAAAGAAGGAAATCAGAAGCAGACAGAAGGAAGACCTACTGCACAAAACTTTTGTCTCTGATGCTGAATTTGTGCAAGTAGGCCCCAGTCCACTGCTGTGGCACGAATCCCTCCCCTGATATCCCTGGTAAGATACAAGACTAAGTAAAGCACATAGCTGAGTTTTAATGAAGGCAAAGGGAACATGAGTGTGTGGGGGGGGGAAGCTTATGTCAAGATGTAGATAGTCTGCCTTGGAAGGGATTGCTGTCTGCCAAGGGCACAGAATCAGTCCCCTCAGGTCCACTGAGTCCAGATTCGAGACAGGGAAACCCAGAGGAAAGATTGATTCTGATGAACATTGATGCTCTCCGCTCCACTTTATCCCTCTTGTCTCCTGTGGCTGACCCTCAGCACAGCAGTAGTCTGATGCAAGGGGCCTGCGGGAGTTACTCATGTCTCTTGGCCCTTCTGCATTTTCACACAAATTCGAGACCCCCCCACCCCCAATCCTAGAGATGTTTTCAGTGTCTCAGTGATTGTCTCACCCTGGGGAGTAATTTCTGGCACCACTTACAGAAGTTTTACTGTGGAGCAGGAGCTTGTAGGCTAGAGACAAGTAGCTAAAGATGGGTAGAAGTGTTCGCTGGTGGCAGCAGGGCAGGCTGCAACACAGCTCCGTGCAGGCATAGAACACATGGGACGATGGGCATGCGCAACTGGAGTATAAAGAGGTGAAACAAGATTGGAGTCTGCTGATTTCTGGGTCATATCTAAACCCTAATTCTTCATGTGAACACAAGTGGGTTCCTCATGCAGACAGAAGAAGCCTATGCCTTCCAGAGAAGCAGACTGATTCTTGGCACAGGCTGGGCTCACTCAAGGACGTAAACCTGCCACACCAGTAGAACGATGAGTATTTTCTCTTCTCACTAACCGAGGAACAGAGAGAACAGCTTTTGAGACAGATGGCTAGGACTTTGCTGGAAAGAAGGGACCAATAGCAAGCCATAAAAAGCAATGGAGGGTGCTTTTTCCAATCCAATCCGGATACTTGTGTGGTACTAATGCTTTTTACACATAGCATTCCATATAGTTTTCAGAATAATCTGGTAAAGAAGGCATTACCTTTCCAATCTCACGCGCGATGAATGTGGTGAATTAAGGCTAGCAATAGAAGTTCACTGGGTTGCTCCAAGTCCCACACCTATATTGGCCGAAGTCCTAATTAGAATCCCTTGTCAGTCTGGTTTCACAGCCCTTGTTATCTGACCCAGAAACTTGCTGTGCCTCTCTGAGGTATTTTTACTACTGCTCCTTTTTTTGACCATTTATGTTTCTGGAGAATCTGAAAGCCATAAGAGGACAGGCACAGGAGTAAGTTGGGGACAGAAAAAGCTCCTCTGTGTACTAGGATGATCACACACCCTTCCCAGGGGTCACTGCTTACCATATCTCTCAGGAGATCCTGAGATGATAGGGCATATCTCCAGCAGTGTAAATGGGATGAGAAAAAGCAGAGACATAGTTCTTTTCATGTATTTATTTTTATTTTTAAAATTAATTTTAATGAGAAAGAAATAGCAATGAGACAATTTCAAAACAGGTTAGTAGGATAGTTACAATAAATAATACATTGCATATTGTTGACTTGATAGCAGTTATTTAGAGTACAAGATGCAGACACAATATCTTGTCTAAACACATATATTTCTTCTCAATGAACTAAGAAAAAGTAGCTGTATATCTATCTTAACTATTTTGTGTATATATTTTTTTCACTGCAAAATGGCCCTTCATTTATATTCCCCTTTTTGTTCTGTGGGAAATGATTGATGATGTATAGTGCACCTAACAAGAGTCACCTAGAGAGAAAACATTCTCTCAGGATTTCACAGAGAGCAAACTGGTCAAGCAATGGCTGTGATTCATCCAGATGGCTGACACTGACATAAGATCTACAAACTACTGTACATGGTTTCAGGGTAAATCCTGAGGGAATTTGACTGACCTTGTCAGATACAAGTCACACTTTTTTGTTATATAGGTCATGCTTTATCTTGGTCTTAACCATCTAGCAGAAAACTATAACCAGGAGGTATAAAAAGTAAAGCCATATTAATATGCTGCGGTGTAAAAGGCTCAAGTCAACAACTTCTGACATTGCCAGTTCTGTGGATAACCCACTCCTATTATGAACTATTGGACTATATTGTGTTATTTTGCTGAAGACACACACCCACGATATTTGAATGGCAATGGAACACCCGTCTCTGACACGATGTAGTTCTTTTTAAAGAGTGAATTAATCATCAAGTATTAGGACTGCCTATGAGAATAGTAAAGAAGGAATTGTGCAAGTATTTGGAGAACTTTAAAAGGGAGTAGAGGTTTATCAGAGACATTAGAACTCATTTGACATATGGGCAGTTCTAGTAGTAAAGTTCTAGAATTTAGCTCTTGAAGGTGGATATATTTTCAGTCCCATCTTCAGGAGGTAGATTTGTTACTGAATAAATGCAAGACAAATTGGCTCTTGGGAGTTCTCTGCAGTGGACCTGTGCGTGTGTACACCACATTATCTCCACCCTCTCCTGTTCTTGGGGGTCACATTTCTAATAGAAAGGCCCAAGGTAGTGCTGCTTAGAGAAGCCCTGTTAGTCCACAGGGCAGAGACAGCTACAGGGATTTACACAGACTGAAGAGAAGATTAAGGTAAAAAGGATCAAGAAAGCCTTGCAACTCTTGTAAGACGTGATTTTCAAACTGGAAACAGGTGCTCCTGCCCTGAGACAAAAGGAAGAATCCCAGCTGCAGAGGACACAGCCAGCTGGTCGCTGAGAGGCACAGGTGTAATCAGTGCCAGCAGCATGACAGGGAGAGGTGGAGGCTGAAAGTAAGGTCAAGGGTCTCCAGTCCTCTGGGTAATGTCTGTGGCTCAGGAAAGCCCTTTTCAACAATCTTTATCTTCCCAGCTTCCTAGGAACTCATATCCTTTCCTTAAGCAAAGTCACCATGAATTCAGTGTGTTTGCTTCTGGATCTTCAACTAAACTGGAATGAAGCTGAGCTTCCCTGAGTTACATATGCAGAGGAGAAATGTGGGGAAGTGAGAAGATTCTGCCCTCATGGAAGAAGCCTCCTCTTGGGGAGGGCAAAGGCTGCTGGATGCCAGCAGCAACTGAGACTTCTGTGCACTCAATTTTCTTCCTCAAAGTTTTGCCTCCACTGAGTCTAGGGGTGGTGGTACTCTCCATTGAAAAGGCCTGGTATAGAAGGTAGAATTGAAAGTAATGCACAATGCTTCAGGATTTCTTTTGAAATTTTGGTTCAGCAAACCACCTGGGAGATTCTGGTGGCACTTAATGAGGGACTTTTGAGAGGCTAGCACCCATAGAGACTTCGGATGGTCTTGGCAGTGACTGTGTACTTCTGCATCTGTTGGTTGGTGTGGCCCTGCACACCTGCTTCCTGGAACTCTAAACACCAGCTGCACACCAGCCATGGCTTTGTATCACCCACCAAAGCAAATCTAAAAGCTTCACCCTGCCAACATTTAAGTTTCCTTAAAAGTAAGAAATATCCTGTAACACACATTTTTCATAAAAGTTTTCTTTTTTTTTTTTTTTCTTTTTACATGGCAGACTCACAAATTTACATTGCATGGATGTGAAAGCTCCATGCACTGTAAAAAGTATGATTATGTATTTAACCAACTCTTTCAAATGATGATAATTTTGGTTTCCAAATGCGTTTGTATATAGTGTAAGCCTGTTACTTCTACCTAAAGAACCTCTGAAGCTTTCTGCTTGCATTGCTACTGTGATTAGTGGAAATCCCAGATGCTCTAATTAATAGGAACTTCAACTTCTGTGGTGGAAACTACATGCACTTCTCTAATTCTGATTCAGACTGAAGTACAGACTTTCTTCTTCAAGCTGGTTGGCCTTTTTTCTTTATCAGGAACTACATTTGTCTCCTCTTTCGCTACCCAAGTCATTCTCATTCTGCCTGAGGTCCTTCTGCGTCAGAAGCTTGCTGAGTCCTTACCTTTCCTTTCCTGTGGCTTGTTTCTCTTCCCAGAGCATGCTTTATAGTTGATCCAAGCAAGTAAACTTGACTTTTTATTTTCCTGGCACACCTTGAGAATCGTGATTAGCTTTCTCACCTCTGTAGAACGAGGACAGTTCTTACCTAGAACTAGAATTGAACTCATATGTGATGCTTTCTCAAGTGGAGAGAAATCAATTAGTCTTATTACTATTTTCCCCTCAGCCATTTTTTTCCATATAGGTAAGGAAAGGGTGTAATTTGCCTGATGGGTAAATTTAAAAAGGACTAACTGGGTGCAGACCACACTGCTCTTTTTTTAACAGGGTCTCCCCATGAAGTTCAAGCTGGCCTTGTGCTTACTTTTGTAGCCTTCAGGTTGGTCCTGGACTTGCAGTGATCCTCCTGTCTCAATCTCCTGACTGATGAGTTTATAAGTGTACACCACCATGCTTAGGCTTTCTGGGCTGGCATGACATGAGGGGCTGGGAATCGAACATAGGACCTTATACTTGCCAGGTAGGTGCTTATGCCTCTCACCTACCTTCCCAGTCTCAGCACTGCTTTTCTGACTGGTGGCAGAAAAAGTTAACTTTTGACTGTTCCAGGAGAAAAGCTTCCCCAGTTTTATGGGATGTGTCCACATATCCACCCGAGACACTGTCACATTTCAGGCATTGTGGGCTCTTTTACTAAGTTGTATATTTCAATTTAAACTTTATAATAAAGCTTAAGATAATAACAATGACATTTTAGAGCTCAGTGTGCCATTATTTTGTGTTGGTTTGCAAGTTATTCAACGCTCAAGTTATGAGGAAAGGGACGGTTATTTATTAGGAAATGCTAAAACCTGGAGGTTGATGGCCATGGCTTGGATGAGCTGAAGCAGAAGATGGAGCCATTTCCTACAGAGCCTGAAACTATACTTCTATGGCTGGTGTTCTTCATTTCATTTTTACTCCAAAAGAGACTCTCAACTATTCAATAGGATTGTTCAGTAGCACTTTTTGGTTATCATCTGTCTGAATCTTCAAAGATCCAAGCCAAAAGAATTGTCTTGGTGATGGCACTGTGAACATTTCACTCTTCTTTCTGACGGAAAAAAAAATGTTTAAAAGTTTCAGACACACACAGAAAGTTTCACCAGCTTGGAGAAGCTACACCTGGAGCTCAACATGGGCTTGGGTCTACTGGAGATGTTGGTTACCATGGCTGGAATACCCAAAAAACATCCCATATGAACACTACAGCAATTTCTGAGTAAAGAAAGACCAGGATTAAACTTCATGGGACTAAGAAGATAAAATTTAGATTAAATATTCCGTCAGTCTATTGACTTCCCTGTGCATTTCTAGTGTCTCCAGCATATGGAGTTATATAACCCCAAGAGAAGTCCAGTAGTGTCAGAGGTGAGCTCTTGCTATCAGGTCAATGAAAGAGTTGCTGGGTTTGGAATTAGAGTCTGGTAACAGAGCAACAGCAACCTATGAAAAGCTGTAAGTTACTCCCAGAGGATTTAGGTTTTATGTGGATCAAAGATCAACAGTGGCTCGAGGGGCAATGGCTAAGCTCCTGAGCCTCCTGTCTCTCAAGCAGAGTATTAGATTGAGTGATGCAGATGACTTCTCAGCAGATAGGTGGCCTAAGTTTGGTGTCTCAGGCATGATTCTCCAAGAGACTGAATGGACAGCGCCTAGGATCAGATGCCTTTAGAGTAAGGCAACATGCAACTGTGCCCAAGATAAGAAATAAAGTGTCAGATTTCCCGAGAAAAGTTTGCATTTAGGATTTCACTATGTATCTCCATATCCTCCTCTCCCAGATGTACTATGTACAGCACCTGAATTAGAGCCTTGACACCATGTACTCGTAAAGTAGTCTCTATTATTATATTATCTGAGACATCACAATATGAACATCATGAGTGTTGTAGTCACTTCTGATTCCTACAGAGAGTCCCAGAGGTGTAAAGAGAGCTCGTACAGGACTAGGGATCATTCTGAGGTGTTCAGGAGATATACTTTTATGACCTTAGCCTTTCTAGGTATGCAGATTTGGAAAAACCTCTGCATTGCTTTTTTATGTCAGTTTGAAGACATTTGTGAGGTAAGGAAAGAAGGCAGCGATCCCTCACTCTTCCCAAAACTCAATCCTCACAAGTCCCTGTGTCAGGGGTGCTCAGAGAAGCTGACCGTGTGCGTTTGGCATGAGGTTGGAGGCTGAGTGATCCATGCCATGGAGCACATGTTTCATAGACTTGAATATTATAGACACGAGAGGCTCTCAGAGTTTATCTAGTTCAATTCCAGTTTTGTGTGTAAGCTAAGCGGGACTTAGGCAAAGTGAATTGCTCATTGTCATTCACTGAACTGACAGAGGCAGGACAGAGCTTAAGTGCCCTGAAGCTACTGAGAATATTCTGCATCATGTGCATTATTTTTCCTGTGTTATGGCAATATCTTCTATCTTTATAGATATTGTCAGGAATTTTTAGACTGGAATTGATTGTTGCATCAATATTTTTTATTTAGTAGAAAAAGTCACTAAAAACTTGAGGCTTAAGTAAGCCACGATGCCTGTATTATCTCTCAGATTTGGTAAGTCAAGTGTCTAGCCACAGTGTAGTTAGATCTGCCTCTTAGCATCTTGCAAAGCTACAAAAAAATGGATGAGTTGCACTCCCTTCTGAAATTTATCAAGTTATTGGTCAACTTTAGTTCCTTGTGTTTGTAGGACTAGGGTCAGTTTTCTTGCTTGTTGTTGGTCAGAAACTTCTGTTAATATCTAGATCCATGCTGTATGGATTTCTCACAACATGAAGCTTATTCTTCATGGCCAGCAGAATTTCTCCTTCCAAGATAGGTTCACTCCCTCTTTTTAAAGGTTTTACCAGATGAAGTCAGTCCTTCCCAGGATAATTTTTTTTAACAATTATTTTATTTTCTTGTTTCAGAACCTTTGTTTGTTTATTCACTCATTTTTATGGCCGGCTCAGCCTGTCCCGAGGGCAGGGCTGGTGCAGCATGTGGTGGCGGGGATCGAACCGCGGTCCCTGAAGCCCCCCAAGCTTTCCCAAGCAGGTGCTTTAGACCACTGAACCATCCCGCCGGCCCAGGATAATTTTTTAATGACAGAAAGCAGGGAATTTTAGAGAAGCATAGAATTCTGCTGATCAGAGGAGTCCAGTACTGCTAAAGGAAGATTATTCCTTAGGAGGGGATAGCTGAAGCTGAGAGATGAGGAATAACAGTTTTTCTGTCATCCTGTGAATTACTCAAGGGTATACCATTCATGCTTCTTTTATTTACATTTTGATGCATAACACATCATGAGAGTTCTCCTCTTTCTCCTCCTCCTCCTCCTTTTCCTCTTTCTCCTTCCTCTTCCTCTTCTCTTTCCTCTTCTCCTTCTCCATCCTCCTCCTCCTCTTCCTCTCCTTTTTCCTCTTCCTATTCCTCTTCCTCTCTTTCTCCTTCTCCTCCTTTTTCTCCTTCTTCTTCCTCTTCCTCTTCCTCCTCCTCCTCCTCCTCCTCTTCTTCTTC
>PVJA010016406.1:0-43490 GCA_004027025.1 Myocastor coypus | reverse complement strand
AAAAAAGTCCTTAATTACAATGCATGGAACGCAGAGCTAGATTGGTGAGATGAGCTTTAGGAGGCTTAGATTCAATAGCCTCCAACATCACAAGCTTCACTGGTGGCACACTGCAATTGCAAAACCTTTGACTGTGTATGTATCTGCTTCCTCTTAGTCCAAAGAGAAGTATATTCTTTCCTTTTTTTTTTCTTTCTTTTTTCTTTGCAACATCAGTAGGGAGGCGGGTCATGCCCACACACTGTACTCTATAGAATGATTGTGAGGACAATATGCAATATGTCAACTTTCAAAGAAAAGAAGGGGGAAAAGAAAAAAAAAAGTAATGTGGGTTTAGAAAAGTTAATGTTTAATTTTTTGTTCAATCTTATATACCTATATGTATTAATCTAAACTGATCTCATGATGAAAATATGTAATATAACCATTGTTAAATTTAAACAATAAAAAAATTGGAAAAAAATAAAAAATAAAAATTAAATCATGAAAAAAAAATAAAAAGAAAAATAAAAATATAATAAAAAGATACTCAAAATGTAGTGAGCATATGGGGAAATGGGTACATGTAGTTAATCACCATTATGACAAGAAAAATAGTTTGCAATTGTAATCAAGAAAATCTGGCATTGATAAAAGCATAAGCCTATCAGAGCAATGAGTAAAATTGAGAAAATGACCCACATAAATATTGAAAATTAATTTGTGAAACATATGGGAAGTTATTTCAATAGGAAAATGACATCTTTTTCAACAAATTATTAGCTATTTTTTCAAGCAAAACATAAAACAAATTCCCAATTTGTATTACATATGACTGCTCAAAATGGATCAAACAAATATATAACAAAGTTTAAAAGAATTCCTCATAGATGTTATATTAAGTTTGAAATTTTCAACATAGAACATGGTTATTTCATGGCATAAAAAGGAAGATTTTGTTGCCTCTTTCCTCCACAATTTTGTGTTTTTTTCTAGTTTCTCCCATAGTAATTCTAATTAATTGTTTATTCATAGTTGTATGCATCTTTTTTGTCTCTGTTTCTCTACTTTGATTTCCTTTTATTTGCGCTGTGAAATTGACTTTTTATTTACGTATGTGATATTCTTATACACTTCTATACTTATATTTTTAAGCTATTAAATACATGTATCTTAATGTCAGTTTCCATTATCACAATTTTTATGTGTAAAATCTTCTGTATGATATTTTTTATTCCTTATGTTGCTCCCTTCCTGAAACATTTATTGATTCTTTATTTGTTCACTTTGTTTTTTAAACAAAACAGTTTTCCACAGAGTAGCAGAATGTCCAGAGTACATTTTGGCTTCCTTCTAAGGTTCAAGGACATTTCTGCCTTAATATGGAATTGTCATTTGTCAGTTCAGTGAAAGGGAAAGACAGCTGAGTGGCCAGGTGTTAGGGTAGGTAATTAAAACATTAATGAAACAAAAATGCAGAAAGAAAACATTGCAGATTATGTCAGGGATCATCATCAAATTATCTTTTTTTATTAAGACACTTGGTTGTCTGCTCTCTTAGATTTTAGTACTTTCATAAATGAATTTAAAACATTTATTGTACTGAGGTGGATATGCATGAACAGGTGTGTTTAAGCCCACAGTCCCAGTCCATGAATCACACAGTGCATTGTAGTTGTGCCTGCAAAGTGAAAGAAGTGGGACAGTGCCTTTACTTGATAATTTGTATATTACTGCATTATTTGAATATTTTCAATTTTTATTTACTTATTCATTTGTTTATTTTTTGTACTTTAGGGAAGGGTCTACAGGGTGCTCAGGGTCTCACTATTAGATTGGATTCGCCTGTTTACAATCTCCCAAGATTTGGGATTACAGGTGTGTACCACCATGCCCAGTTTCATTTGTTGTTTCAGTGTGCCCCAGGGGTGAGGCTGGCACAGTATGCCAGGGATTGAACCACCCCCTACCCCTCCTCCTGCTTGCAGGCACTTTAATCTGCTGAGCTGTTTGGCTGGCCCTTATATATTTACTTTGTAATTGATAATTGTAAACTGTGAATTATCACTGAGCTTAGATTTCTCTAATCAGGAAGATGTAAAAGCTGATATTTTTACTTGGCAATAAAAAATAGGCAATGCTCCACCTTGACAACTGCTTTAGTGAGCAAGTTAACTAATAGTATACAAAAGTATACTTCCAAATCGTTCAGCAGTTAAATTTGATTGACTAATTCAAATTATCTAATTGTTGTTTAAAACAATTCACAAGACAAATTCCTAAATAAGCAATATTTTAAGGCAGGAATACATAGATATGAACACCAATATACTTTATGCTTTTCTTTATAGAATATATACCAATAGTTATTTAAATCTGAGAAGAAATTATAGTTTAGATATTAACTGAATTTTCTTAGATGTATTATAAAATACAAAATCCCTTATGAAGCTTTAAGTCTTATATTCCAGTATTCATTTTACCATGTAATTGAAATATTTAATATAAACTTAACATTTGAAAAATTAACTTCACATTATCATGCTGCTAATCTTGAATTGTCAGTGCCCATGACTTTGACCCTGAATTTAAATGTCTGGATTATGCATTCTCCCAGTTAAAATAGGTTGTTTAATTATTTGAAATGCTCTCTATGCAGAAGTGAGCAAGACGGGGTTGTCTGCAGTTGACTTGTCCAGTTATCCCTGTCGAACACAATGCCCAACACCAGAAACCTTAAAAGGCTTAGTTCGACTTCTGGTTTCAGTGCATAGTTGACTGACTCCAAGGCAAGCAGCATGGGGGAACGACCTGAAGGAGGGCAGCTGTTCAAATAGGCAGCCAGAGAGCAGAGATCCCAGGGAAGAATCAAGAACAAGAGTGCATGTTTCCAGGCTGTGTCCCCACTTTCACCTCCTAACAGTAAACTTCCCTTTTGAACTCATCAATGGAATGAATTCGATGACCAGTACCCTGAGCCCTCCATCCAGTCATTTTCTGAACACATGCAGCTTTGGGAAAACTTTGTAGATCTAAGCCACAACAAATTAATTTGTTTGAGCACCACTTAGCAACTAATTTTTAGTTTATCAGACTAATCCTATTAGTGTTTATTTTCATCCAGATATTTTTCTCCTGTAGACAGCTATTACTCAGGAAATTATTGCTAAGGAAAGATTAAGTTACTGGATTCAGTGAGCCAAAGGAAGGAAATATTTATTAACTAATAAATAATCAGATATGTGAGCTCAATTCACATTGAGTATTCATTTTTAATAACAAATGTAAGAAGAAGAAAGACATGAGTCAGATGAATATCTCAATGTTTTCCATTGAAATAAAGAATTTATGGTAAAATATAAATCTAGAGGAAGTGCCATTATTAAGGAGAGTCAACAAAAGCATATTAACTTAGAGTTTTTTTTATGACTTGCCTGTTCTTGAGGAAGATTAAATATCATTAACATTTCCTTGGGGACCACAAAAAAGTAGGTGGGTTTTGAGATTTCATAAATGGGCATTGACAAAATAGCTGAGCTTTATTATTCCTAGTGAGTTTTGTCTGTCACTAAATCTTGAAACAATAAGATTTAGAATCTTTCCCTTATTGTCATTCACCTTTTATTTTTCTTTTATATGACTTATAGCAATTCAAAATATTTCCAGCCAGATGTGGTGGCTCTAACTTTAATCCCAGCATTTGGGATGGCATATCAGTTACGGTCCTACTAGAGATGCAGATATGACCCAAGATGTACAAATGCATAGTAAATTACTACAGTCAGCCACAGTCAGGTGAGGAAGTGTGCAGGGGGAATCTTCTCAATAGAGACTGCAGGATTCAGTTCAAGGTCTGGAGCCCACAACAGTGTTCCCTGCAAGTCCGTATCAGGATGCTGATGGATTTGCAATGGAAGGCTGATGAGTCTACATCAGAAGGCTGAAGAATCCAAAGCAGAAACCACGAGCCTGTGCTAGAGCTAAGAGATGATGTCCAAGCTGACGGAGAAGACCGGAGCTCCTCACAGGGAAGAATGGAGCCCTCCGACCTTCCTCATCCTCCATTAAGTTATGAGTCATTCTATAGAATGACTTCCACACCCTGGAAATTTCTGGGACAATTTAGTCAAGCTCTTAGCTAATCAAATTGACACAATCAACCAATCACTGCAGAGGGTGAGACAGAAGGATTACCTCAAGTTTGAAGCCAGCCAAGACTATATCATACAATGAAGGCCAATCTGAACTAAATCATGAGACCCTATCTCAAACAAGCAAACAAACAAACAAATATTCCCAACATGCAGAAAATTGTCAATAATTTTATGATATCCTTACAAGTTCTACTCATTTAGAATTCCACTTTTTCATGCCTTGTATTTATATACAATTTATATTCCTCCATCTATATATTGATACATTATTTGGTATTACATCATTTTAATAATTGTGACTTCAAAATATTAATATTTGAGGAAAAAGAAATAATATATATTATGTACGTGTACAAATACCTAAAGATTAATGTGCATATTGTGTATTGCAAGCATGTACTAATAAAAACAAATAAAATTTGAATAAAAACAAATAAAATTTGAAAAATAATTGGTCAGGGAAGGAACATCAAACTTGCAGGAGTTAAGACTCAAAATATGTCTTCTAAATGTCTATATTTTAATGAACTTATCATATAGGTATTTGCATATGTTATAGTATATATATTAGCACATATAATACTTGCTTTTCTTTTTAAATTTTATTTATCTATGGTCAATTGCACTCTGAAAATATTAGGTGGAGATTTCAGAAATAAACATCTTTTAAAGTTTGAATTGCATGTTGCTGGAATAGCATGAAACCTAGGCCCACCTTGCTCTTACCTCCCCGACTGTGTGTCATCTCCTGGTCTAGTGTCGCCAAAGTGGATGTGCTTCCCTCTCATTTGTCACTTAGTGGCTGATTTGGTTAGAATATTTACTGTTTGATTCCCACAGTCTTAATGTTCAAGGAATCCTACCTGAAAAGTTGCTCCTAAGCAGAAGACGAGTGATGTTGGCAATTTGGATATGCCAAAGACACGCCACATGCTTTCTTTAAGAGAAAAGGTTAAAGATCTTAATTTATTGAGAAAAAAAGTTGCACGATGAAGTTGCTGAGATATAGGGTAAAAATGAACCGTGTATTGTTCAGATCATGAAGAAGGTACAAGAAATTGTGTTATTTTTGCTGTTATGATTCAAACAGCAAGAGACACAGCACATGACAAAAACTTGGTTAAGTTGGAAAAACGTTACATTTGCATATATGTGTAAAGGTTCAGCGCTATGTGTAGTTTTCCTTGCTACCAAGGGGAGATTACTATATTGTGAGAGTCCAGGGAACTGCTTTTGTGACTGTCAAGACTGGCAAGGCAAATCTGAGTGCACAAGGCAAGCCAGGAGGAAGAGTGTGCTGGCACTTCAAGCTGCAGCTCCAGGACAGGGTAGCTTTATGACGGAAGCCCTAGCTCTCCTGAAAGCTTCCAGCAAATTCAGTCGAGACCACTCAGACCACCTACAACTGCTTATTTGAGTCAGCTCTTGTCTATTTCAGTGGATTATGGTCTGTACTCCATCTATGAAATGCTTTTACATTATCACCTAGGAGAGTGAGTTAGTGAATAAGAACCATGGTTTTATCTAGGTAACGTATTGGAAGGTCATCATAACTTCCATTTTTCTTTTCAATACAATTTCCTTAGCGATTCCCTCATTACAAATTGATAGCACAGTACCTGAAAGATGATGGTATAGGACATTATAAAATTAACTGAATAGTAATAATTTTTGTTAAAAAGTTGTAAGATTTTTTATAACAAAAAGAATGGAAAATACCTTTAGCAAATAGAAATTAAACAGCAATTGTGTTAGTGAAAGAATTAAAATGTTGCTCAATTAATACCATAAATATTTGTATATTCATGTGCCAAATCTTAGAACAAAGCATTTGGATAGAATCTCCTATTCATTAATGTGCTTCTGTAAAGCTTCTAATATCTTAACAGCACAAAAGGTTATTACATGAAGATAAGAGACTACGACAATGCCCTAGAATTGATTGACTATAATTTTGTAAAATGTTGTACAACACATGTGACAAGATGTACCAGTTCACACCTAAAGTACTAGTTTCTCAAATATTTAGAATTTCTACCAAGTACTGACTTTTGTAATTAGGAAAAAGTATTAGATTATAATGAAATTCTAACAGAAAAATACCCTAGCAGAATGTCAAGGTATGAAATAAAAGAACTGCAATGGTTGTTTTATATAATTATATAAGTGTATAATATATAACATATAAGTATATAATATATAATTTGGTTCGAATCTTAGAAATTTTAAATCATAATTTTTTTCTTTTTTCTTTATTTGGTGCAGGGTTTCTTTACACAGCTTGAACTCAGTGGTCTTCCTCTCTGAGCTTTCTCAGCTCTGGGAAATGTTCCACCACACCCAGTAAGGCACACCTAGGATTCCAGGGCCAATATGGCATGAGGTTCCTGGGATCAAACTTGTCTCTTTGTGCTTGCCAGGCAGGCATTTAGACCACTGAGCTATTCTCTCCAACCTATAAAATTAATTTTAAAGTGGAAATGTCATATGTGTTTATTTAATGAAATTAAATTGATATTTAAGTGTCAAAGCAACATTTGTTTGGTACAGTTGTTGATTTTTTTTTTTTTTTTGTTATGGCCAGTTCAGCCTGCCCTGGGGGTGGGGCTGGCGCAGCATGTGGTGCCGGGGATCAAACCATGGTCTCTGCAGTCGTCTAAGATTGCTTAAGCAGGGGCTTTAGACTGCTGAGCCGTCTTGCCAGCCCCTGGTTTGGTACATTTATTGTACTAAATTGATGGCATAGTCTATACTAAGAATAACCAGTTGGTATCTACTAGCAGTAACGACTTTTAGACATGTTATGTTTTGTTATGTTGTCAGGCCTAGCCCAAGATTTTAAAAACCAATGTAGTTGAGGTCACAATATCACCATCTTAATTTTTATTGTCATTTACATTGTCAGTGTCATTACATTTCTTCTGCCTGCATCTACATTTCTAAATTCTTTAGTAAACCTAGGAATAAGGTCCAAAAGGAACAATAAGAATACTGACAAGAAAATAAGTCTCATAAATAATTTTATTTATGCCAAGGTGCTAAGTGATTCTATATGTTAGCTTTTATGAATTCTACTGAGTAACAACTAGTATAATTGTGTTCAGATGAAGAAAGGGGTGCAGAAGTTCAAGTCATTTGCTGGAGGACACATAGCTGGTAAGTGGAGAGGCCAAGGGGAGCTGTCCCCCAACGGGGAGCAGCCCAACAGCCTGCACATCTGACCATCTTGACACTGCTGGCCTGATTGCTCCCAAGGCCAAAACATAGGGGCTGGAGATCCACTTGGTGTCAACAAACAATTTATAATTATTTTAAGATAAAAGACAATATAATCAGAGAAAATGGAATAAGCCAGAGTAAATTTCATTTGGGGCATGAGTTACCATTTTTAGTGCATGATTCTATTTAAATCCAGAGGAGAAAAATAAAACTAGAAGATAGCATGTTGGGTGCACTGTGTGGATCAGGTTGGGTAACAGGAAAGTGTTGTTCAGTGGCCATAAAGCTCCAGTTTTAAGAGTTAAAAATTCTGGAGAGTGGCTCCGGACTGATGTGAATGATATTAGTGCTACTGAAAATGGGCATCATGATCATTTTTTATGATACATGCATTTAAATACCAATACAAATTTTAATATATTCAGGTCAGATAACTAAAATTTCTGTAGATGTCCTCAAATAATATGCTTTGTTTTAAAAAGCTATGCAGCATTCACTACTTAGGAGCCCTTCAATGGTTTTCCAGTTTTTTAAGGATAAAATAGTCTTTTACCTATAGTCTGGAAGGGATAATCAGTGTTCTTATTTTACATCAGTCCCTTTTATCCATCCCACTTCAGCTGAATGGATTTTGGGGTTGTTCCTTCAGTGTTTCACTTAATGTTTGGTGCCCTGCCACTGCATAATTTTGTATTAGTCCCTTTTGTGTTAAAGCAAAATGCCTAAGGCTGGTTAACTTCATTGGGAGAGGAGGTTCATGTACCTCACAGTTTGCTAGGGCTAGGTGATGGCCTTCTTCAGGCAGTGTTCCAAGGTGGTAGCATGGCAGAACAAGAAGCAGGGGCATATATGTAGGTGTGTGCACGTATGCCTTATTCACTCATATTTTTTTAAGTCACCAATATTCAACTCCAGAGGCTCCACACTGATAAATTTACTCTGATCACCTCTCAAAGTTCCCATTTCTAAACACTATAGTCAAATTTAAGTTACCACCCTTTTAATATCTTAAAACAAGGATTTATTTTCATTCCATGATCCCTTGGATACAAACTCAACCAATATCTAAATCATCATAAATCCCCTAAATTATAGAATGCCTAACTAGATTGGAGAAAATAGATTATCAAAATTGGAAATCATCTATTGTAGATTTTTATGTATGTAGATTTTCTGTAAAATAGTGTGTGTGTAAGGGGGGGGTTCTTATATATTATGTAATTGCAGTATTCTGAATGTACCTAGCTGCAGAGAAATTGGGACACATATCTCATTTTCCCCCCCTATATTTAGGACAGGGACTGTTATGGTTTATGTCTAGTTGTTCCCCCAAAGTCTCATGAAGTCATCAGGTGCAGACTTCTACAGATTGAGACTTGACTCATGAGTCACTAGGACTATGTGTTTTGGTACTGATCTAGAGTTTGAGACTTGATCCATGATCCCTGGGATTATGTGTTGTAAGTACATCTGGGATTATGGGTGTAACCTAAGGTGGATAAGGCTGAGGCAGAGAGCCTAAATGTAATATAAAGAGAGACAGAGACAAAAGCTGTTGCTCTCTGCTTCCTTGGCTGGTCGGTTGCCTCGGTCGCCATTTTTGTTGCTGTTCTGCTACCATGTACTGGATGCTCTTTGCTCTGTTCCACTCAGCCTTGGGCCAGCCGAATATGGACTGAAACCTCCACGAACTGTGAGCTAAATAAACCTTTCCTTCCTTCATTTTGAGTGTTGGGTATTTGTCCTAGCAATGAGTGAAAAGTAACGAAGACAGGGACTACATGGTCTCACTACATAAATTGGACTCAGTGGTTTTCCTTTTTTCAACCTCGCTAAGAGCTGGGATTACAGGCATGCACCAACACTCCCAGTCTCGATCACTGCCTCAGCCTGTCCTGCGGGTGGGCCAGCCCTAGCATGCTGCAGATCGAACCTCAGCCATGCTCTGCCTAAGCAGGACCTTTAGTCCACTGAGCTATCAGGTCAGCCCCAGACACATATCACATATTCCAGACAACTATACATTAAAAAATTTGTAAGAATAGGACAACAGACATGAAGTAATGCCTAACAATCAATACCACTGATACATAACATTGGAGGTAATATCTTATATTTTGTCTGTCTTTACTAAAATCTTTTATCTTTCGTGATGAATCATTGCCTAGTATAACTAATATCTCACAAATTAGCAAGGGTTTGCCTGTAGGATTAGACTTTGTAAACCAGCTCTTTAATACTATGATATGCTGAATCAAATCTAATGGTTAGGTTTATATTGGTTTCGTGGAGAAATTTGATTTGATTATTGTACAGCTCAGTTTGTGACCAGAAACATGGAAAGAATGAAGTTCATGAACTGAAGTAGCACTATACTAATTGGGGGAAGTATTTTCATATTTAGTCAGTAAATTTACATATTACCTGTGAAAACATGCACACACACACACACACACACACACACACACACACACACACACACACCATATGGGTGTGATCAAAAAGTATGGCCAATGTTAAAATATTAAAAATTAATCACATTCCCTTTTAACACATTCATACTAATATTTTTGTAACATTCAGAGGCAGTTATGGATGTTGTCTTTCATGTTTTTAATTGTGCTTTCTTAGCTGCTTTAGCATTTTTAATCCATATGCAATATTTTCCTTTTTTATCATTTTAATGATGAAGAAGAAACAGAAGACTGTTGGCACAAAACCCAATGCGTAAGATGGAGGCAGATGTGCCATAATGTTTTCAAAAGCTTCCCTTTTTGTTCAGTGACACTCAGCAGTAGCATTCACCACGTATTTGATCATTCTTCATAATGATACAAGAAAAAGCAATGTAGAACTTTAGAAAGTTTCCAAAACAATTTCAAAAGATATTAATGACAATGTCTTCCACTACAGTAACTTTTCATTTAAACATCTAATTTTGATCAGCTCATGTGAGTGTATGTATCATTTTGAAAATGGCTATAAATGGTGGATCTGCACCCATACAAAACTCTGCCAAGTCATCATGGTGGCCAGCCAACCTGGCATGGAGATCCAAGGAGAACACTACTCACCTCCAAGCTCCACTTCCACCCAAACCAATAAAATCTTGAGCTTTCTTTGTCTCAGTTCAGAAAGTCCCTTGTGTCTCTTTAAGCAGCCCTTGTGTGCTGAGCAATAAAGGCTTCCTTTATCTCCTTCTCTTCTGTCTTCCCTTTGTGTCATAGAAAAATCTTATATCTGGTTCCATGACTTGTTTTGCTTTTTTTCTTTTTATGTATTTGGTACAGGGTTTCACTATGCACTTCGAATGCATAGTGATCCTCCTGTTTTCAGCCTCCCTAGTGTTGGCTGTGCCACTATGCCTGGACTCCATCATTGGCTCAGCATACTCTGGGGGCAAGGCCAGCCTGGTATGCAGCACCAGGGATTGAGCCCTGGTCCCTGTGCTTTCCGACTCTTAGTTGACTAAGCTATTTCACTGGCCCCAGTGCCATGACTTGGATTGGTTGGTACATGTAGTATATAGGGGCTACCCCAGTTTGAATCTCTTCCCAGCCAGTGAGCCACTCTTTTTCCGCATCCCTGCCTTTGCTGTTGCCAGCCTGCCTCCAACATTGGTCCTCCTTAATTCTCACTGGTGGGAGCTCTGCTCTCAAAAATCGCTCTCAAAAATTCGCTCTCAAAAATTCTGGGCCCACTCCTTTCATCCCAGGGCATCTTTAAGCCCTCAATGAGTCATCCCTCTATCTCTTGGGCGACAATCCAAAGGGGCTGATGGACTTGTTTCTTTGTTTTACACCCTTTCAAAGGCTATCAATTCTTTTGTATGGTTAGGAACCAGATTTCAGCTTTTTGGCTGACTTCCAATTTGATCTGTATGGGAAATATTCCCTCCCAACTACCAAGACGCACACCACTTGATGTCTGTAAAAAAACGAAACACCCTCATCTCCAGGAGACCATCAAATCAAACTGGTTAATTGTTTACTTCCAGGTGGCTTGGCTCTAACATAAACTTGATAATAGTGGCCACCGGCTCCAGGAAGGTGCTTTCAATTTTGATATTCTCTGGGACCTGGACAACTGCTGTTATTCCAATGACAAAAATAGAGGTCCCTGAATACAGGCTTTTATTGCTTTCAGGGCCTGTCGCTCCCTTCTTCAGGCATGCGGGGCTACACACATATTTTTGTCTTATTCAACATCACCAGACCTCTACCCAATTCCTCCTGCTTTCACTCTTCCTAATCTATACCCACAAGCCCAACCTCTTCAATCTCCTCAGCCAGAGCCCCTGTGTTGTCTCTGTCTTTGTCTGAATCTCACCCCTCACCCTCCCTCACCCCCAACACACCTCCTCCTGTGTTCCTTTGTGGGACCCGGATGAACAGCTCCCCCTTCTAGGATCTTCCCTTGATCCTATCCTACCTGAACACTATGAAATTAGCATCTTTCCTCCACCTGAGCTCTTCCTTAACACTGTTCTGCCTGAGAGCTGGGTGACTATAGATGGAAACTTCTACAAACTGTGAATCAAAATGTATCAAATTTATCATATGACCGATCAGACCTACAATGTCCCAAGCCAGTAGATAGTGAAGGCTTAAATAGATGTGACAAAAGGTAGGCTTGTAGGGCTCTGAGAGGATTCTAACACACTCATACATATTTTGTGCGGTTTACACCCAAGAGCACCTCTGGGCAATCCTGTTAGCTTTTCAGTGCAAGGAGAGGGAACATGAAGAAAATGCAGAAATCTGGGAAGTACTTGCGAATCCTTTCAAAACTCTTGAAAGCAGAGCACTCACCAATTAGAGAAAATTGTATAAGTAGCTAAAACCCTATAGCCCTCACAATGCTCATCTATAAAATGAAGATAAATGTACTTCAGAGTACTGTAGCTTTTCTGTGAAATTATATAATGTATAAAATAGACTTGACAAGGTGTTATGTTAAATTGTCAGCAGAGTATTGCTGATATATTAGAAACATTGCTCACCTCACATTATATACTACTTGCACTCACTGTTAGGCAGTATTTCTTATTTTTTATTAATAATTTTGGGAAGATATTGATCTGAATAAAATAAAAGCTGAGATTTACATTTGATATCAGGACATATTTACATACATCTGCTGAATACTTGTGAATTTCATTCTTTGAGCGTTAGAAAATGTTTTGCCTTTGAAGTTGTCCTATTTCATCAACTAAATATTATCACTTTGATAGCAATTTTTATATTGCTCTAAATAGCAACATTAGTGTATGGTTTCTCCTCATTTTGTGCATTTAAAATATATCCCTGGAAAGTTCCAGGTAAATCAGATGTTCGAAATCAACCCTTGACTTCCACGGTAACAAAGACACAAGAGAAGGTTATTTAGTGGATGCAGTAATTTTTCCATAACTTATACTGATGTCCACTTAGGATATTTTTTCCTACAAGACCAATATTATTAGCAGCAAGGAGGCATAAATTAGTTATTTATAGGAAAAAAGCAATTTGATGTACACCAAATCACAGCACTGAGAGTCAGACTACAGGGTGATAATTCATGAAGGAATAAAAGTTAAGTAAAATTGCAAAGACAACAATATGAAATCTTTCAGAAACAGTGTGTCACACAAATGTTGGCCATTTAACAGAATTATTACATTTAGCAAAGCACAGCCACAGTAACTTTGGAAATCTACTCTGATAGAGATTAAAAATAAATGATTCATTCTTTTCAATAGAATGATTTGAAATTATCATATTTAATTTATGAGATTTTACTCAGATTGTTATATCTAAAATATGAAGACATATAAGTTTTCAAGTAGGGTAGAAAGTGAAGAGTGGTTTTGGTATGTGTGCTTGTGGCCATAGACAAGTTTGCAACATTCCCACGAGTTTACATAGTACAAGCCATAAGCTACGCCCTGCAACTCTAATGAAATGTAATTACAAAGGGGAAAAACAATGAGAATGAGCCTTAGTTTGCATCTACTTAGAAGATGGAAATTAAATTTTAAATTTGAAGGTTAGAAATAATGTACTGGGACCACCAGGATTAGAACTGAGCTAAGTAAAATAATCACTTACACGAGCAAATGATAAAAAACAAAATTTGCACTTAGAAGAAAATTTAAACCGATGTATTAAAAAAGACTGAATAGCATTATTTTCTAAAAATGAAAGTCCCCTTTTAGGCAGTTTATAATTCCTAGAGATGTCATAGTACAGTTATTCAGCCTAAGACTCAGAGCTTAGTGACTCAATCACAAAGCTACCCGAAGTTAAAAATTGGACTTGATTTAATATCTCTTCTGTGTCACCATGCTGCTGGAGGATACGTTTCCTTTCTGTGCTGAATTGCTACTAATATTTCTTTCTATGAAACTGTAGCCTTCACTTTCTCTTGAGCATGATTTGTTCTAAACTATAAAATTCTGGGCCAGGGAGGTAGCTCAGTGGAATAAGTGCATGCCTGGCAAGCACAAGGCCCTGAGTTCAATCCCTGCTACCACAAAAAGAAAGTAAGAAAGAAGAAAGAAAGAAAGAAAGAAAGAAAGAAAGAAAGAAAGAAGAAAGAAAGAAAGAAGAAAGAAAGAAAGAAAGAAAGAAAGAAAGAAAGAAAGTAAAATTCAGCTGAGAGGTCTCTGCCCCGATGTTTATATCTGAATGGCTTACAAATATGTGTGAGTAGGATTAGAGTTGATATCGACCTCTGGTCCAGTCCTCCTAAAAGTTAATTTTTGTAAAGAGAAGTGGATAACTCCAATCTAATTAGTAATTTTTGACTTGCCTAAAGTTAAGATTGCATAATGTCTGCAATTTCCACAGAGAAAATAAATTACAGGACTTACTATGTGTTTTTTTTGTTTGTTTTTTTGTTTTTTTTTTGCTTTAATGGCTAAAAGTTATATTGCCTGAAATATTTTGGATACTCTTCAACTAAAACATTTACCTAAATTAACGGAAATACTTTGCTGCCACTTCCCCAGTTCCCTTATTCCCTCCAAGGCACTAATTTTCCTGGTGGGTTTGTTCTTTTTAGAGAAACAACGTTTTTGTGGTTTACAAGGAAGAATTTAATACTTGTTCCATCAGGCTACAAATGCATTTGGCTTGAATGCTATGTTTTCCTTTTCTTCCTTTTTCTTCTCTGTGTAACTCTAATAGTAACTACAATTGTGTTTTTTCCCAACTATCTCATTTTTTTCTATTGTTGTAATTATATTCAATAAGTAAGAACTAGAAGCAAAACAAAACTAATAGAAATAGTAAAATCTTTAAATAAAAAGGACAAGAATAAATTAAAATTACACTATTGTTTTCCTCTTATTTTGAGCTAGCACGGAAGCAATATCAAATTAATGCTTGCATTATAACATTTCTATTCAGATAGCACATGGACACATGCATATTCCTTTGTGGAGAAGCATGTATTTCATAACTAACAATAGTTTAGAGGAAAAGCAAATAAAATTACATTAAAAATATAGACATATCTTAGTAACTGTCCTGGATTGGCTACAGGACATTTTCAATGACATCAATGTTCCTACATACTTATGTCCCTTAAAATGATATAATATTTACATTCAACCTATATAATACTGTACTGTGCTCTAAGTGATCTATAGATAGCTTATATTATCTAATGGAATAGAAATATGTATGATAGAAATATAATGTTTCAATTTCCATTATTTTGATTTAAAATTTTAAAAACATTTTTATCCATAGTTGTTTGAATCTGTGGATATGGAATTTGTGGACTGGATGGCCAGTAATACACTTATCACTACTTATAAAAATTAGGAAGGCTAGCAAAATAGCTCAGGGGACTTAGTGCCTGCTTTAGCAAGTACAGGGACCAGGGTTCAATCCCTAATCCCCCATGCCACGCAGGCCCCACTGAGTCCAGGCATGATGGCACACACCTGTCATGCCAGCGCTGGGGACACTGAGAACAGAAGGATCACTATGAGTCTGCAATGCATAGTGAGACCCTTTCCACTTAAAAATGGAAAAAAATTAGGGATTTAAATCATAGTTTTAGAAGATTTCCTGCTTCCCAAACATTTGCAGCGCTTCAGACTAAGTGAACTTCCTTGTATCTATCTTGGTTAAACGCTAATTTCATTACTTGTCTCTCTATGTTCAAGGTTTTTATTTCACTATTCATTTATAAAAGATTACAGATGTGATAAGAAGTAAGAAAGTGTCTACCAAAAATGTGACGTCAGTCAGTGTTGGAATATTCCTTAGCTTTATGTATTTATTTAAACTATTTTGAAACACTGTTTTAATTTAGCAGCTTGCAACAGATGTCAGAAACAAAAATAACTTTACTTATATTTTTTATTCTGATAGAGTAACAGAGACATAACTCCCCGGAGTCTAGATGCTTTCATCAGAGAAAGACACATACTGTTGTGCTCAAAAAGATAGATCGGAAGCAAAGAATTAAAACAAAGACCACAGGATGTCCTTCAATAGCTCTTCCCTCGCCATAATCCCATCAGATTTAATATGTTTCTTTTTGAAAACTTGTTTTAATGAGAATCAAAAGCAGAATATGCTTTTTAGGTAAAAGTATCAGGTAAAACATGAGGAGGCTTTGCAGTTGGCTTTCCATGTGCCAGGCGCACACGGGGCATCACATTCTTGCCAAGGCAACGCACCATGGCAAACCTTAATTTAATGGAGAGCATCTTTCCGTTTTGTGTCTTCTGGCTTTGTGAATCATATGAATCAATGTGTCTTTGATGCACTACCAGTTGCCCTGTACAGTAATTTCAGCAAGCCATTATGACCCCCCTTGTCTTTGGTCAAATGAAATTCATCGCAAACTGTATATTTATCTATTTTCTATGTCCAGTCTCTTCCTTGGCCATAATTTTTCCAAGCTATTAGCAGACTTGTCTGTCTGTCGCTGCCTCTTCCTCCAAGTATACTTGCTACTGCTAATCTATTATTCACTTACAGATCAAAATGTTAAGGATTCTCTTTTATATGAAATAAAAATAAACTATTCTGAATGATGAATAGGTATACTTTCTACTATACATAGATAAATTTAGCATGAGGTAGTACAATATTTCTTTACAAGTATCTTGTTAAAAATGTTACCTTCAATGTTATAAACTACCTAAAAAAAAAGTATTTAAAAATGAATATATATTCTTAAAAAGTAATCAAGTAGGGCCAGCCAGATAGCTCAACAGATTAAGGTGCCTGCTTAAGCAGACCAGGGTTTGATTCCAGGGTTTGATGCTGTGCTGAGATGGCAACTGAGACTGGCATGGTGGTGCACCTGTAATCTGGGAGGCTGAAAACAGGAGGACCACTACGAGTCCAACCTGTGTAGTTGTTATGGTTTATGTCTAGTTCCTCCCCTACAAATCCTCACGCAATCATGGGGCGGGGACATCTAGAGTTTGAGACTTGACTCATGAACCACTGGGATTATGTGTTTCAGAACTGATGAGATTATGGGTATGAGTACTGCTGGGAATTATAGGTGTGGCCTGAGGTGGATAGGCTAAAGCAGAGAGTCTGATGTAATTTAAAGAGGGACAGAGAGATAGACAGACTGGCGCTGTTGCTCTCTGGTCCCCTGATTGTTCTGTTGCCTCTGTCACCATATTGCTGCTGTTCTGCCACCATGAACTGCTGCCCTCTGCCTTGAATCCAGCCGAATATGGACTGAAACCTCCAGTGTCTTAGTTACTTTTTACTTGTTGCTGGGACAAATACCTGACACCCAAAATGAAGGAAGGAAAGGTTTATTTAGCTCACAGTTACTGCAGGTTTCAGTCCATATTCAGTTGGCTCCAAGGCAGAAAGGCACAGAGCAGCAGCAGAATAGCAACAATGGCGACAGAAGCAGCAGAACAACCAGGGGAGCAGAGAGCAACAGTGCTAGTCTGTCTCTCTTTCTTATTACATTCAAGCTCTCCACCTCAGCCTATCTGCCTTTAGGCTACACCCATAATCCCAGAAGTACTTAAAACACATAATCCCAGGGATCATGGGTCAAGTCTCAAACTCTAGATCAGTACTAAAACACAAATCCCAGTGACTCATGAGTCAAGTCTCAGTCTATAGAAGTCCCTGCCCTATGATTGCATGAGGCTTTAGGAGGACAACTAGACATAAACCATAACACTCCAGTAACCATGAGCTAAATAAACCTTTCCTTCCTTCACTTTAGGTGTCAGGTACTTGTCCCAGCAATGAGTACAAAGTAACTAAGACAGTAGTGAGACATTAAAAAGTAAACGTGCTAAAGTGTTTCTTCATGGAACAATTAATCAAGGCTTATAATGTTCAAGTCTCATGGAGAATGCAGAAAGATTGAGATTTCATCTGGGCCTCCACACACGAAATTCATCATGAAATTTTCTGTTTCTTTTTATGCACAGCATTTGTCAAGGCTAGAATTCAAAATTACTAATTTTGGAATAACTTGTTTATAAACATCATGGCATCTGTTGCTATTATGGTGTTTACGTAAGTTGCTTAGAAGTATTCTGGTTTATTATCGAGATTGTTCATAAACTATCTTTAAAATATGTATATTACAGTTTTAAAATTACGAAAGAGTAGCACACTCTTTGTCATCATGAGCCTGAGCTCCTCATTGTTTGCCCCTTGAATCAGCGTGCACCTTTTGAATCATTCTAGAGGTGTACAAAACACAAGCTGTGGTTGAAAAACATGATGTGGCCTGGGAAGAGAGCTCAGTGGCATAAGCACCTCCCTGCCACACTCCAGGTCCCGAGTTTAATTCCCTGTATTGCATGCTGTGCCGACCCTGGAAATGGATGCAGTGCTGCGTGCCTGCAATGCCAGCACTAGGGAAGCTGAATCAGGAGGATCACTAATTACATAGTGTGGCTCTGTAGGAAAGTAAAGTACAACGAAATATAAAATAAAAATAGATTATGAAGAAAAATATTAATTAAATGTGTTTCTTGTCTGCAGCATGCTGGTATGAGGAAAAGCACCAAAAAAAAAAAAAAAAGAAGGGAAAAAGATGTTTAGGTATATATGCAGAATAGTTTAGATAATTGTATTGTTGATTTCTACTGTCTTTTGAAAGGAACTATTAATGATTAAGTTTTTTAACCTTGATTTTTTTCTTCTTTTGAATTTCCAATGACTTCTTTGTTATTGTTTTGTTTTCTTTAAACAAATCTTACATGTTTGCATTTGGTAATCTGAACAACTAATTTGAAGGTAGCATGATGTAACAGCGCAACCACTTTTGAATTCCTATTACTTTGTTTAGTGAAACCTTGTATTGCTTCTAATGATGTTTTTCTTCTATCACTATTTTATATTCTTTAAAAATAAAAAAGGAGGGCCAACCAGAGAGCTCAGTGGATTAAAGTGCCTGATTAGGCAAATACAGGGGCCACGGTTTGATCCCTGGCATGCTGTGCTGACCCCGTCGGCAGGGCATGCTGAGAAAGTGATAGACAGGGCATGGTGGTGCGCACCTGTAATCCCAGCACTTGGGAGGTTGAAAACAGAAGGATCACTATTAATTCAATCTGTATAGTGAGACCTTGTAGACACTGTACTAAGTAGTACATTGAAAAAAGATAAATAAATAAAATAAAAAAAGGAAAAATATGATGAATGTTTAAATTTTTAAAAATTATATAGTAAAATGTATATTACTATTAATTCCCAGTAAGTAAAATACTCTTCACTTCACATACACTTTTTCTATCATTCTTTCCACATTCTGAAACAATTCTGTAAGTCTTTGCTGAAGGTCTTTTGTTGCATTACTGTGGTGCCTTAGTGTGCTGAACATGTTCAAAACTTTTACTTTTTACACTTATTTTTACTTTGGGGAAGAGCCTGGATTTTCAGAGTACCAAATAATGTGGGCAAGGACACAACAGAATGCTTTTAAAAGTCTTCCTCTTTGTTGGAAGGCACTCCACAGCAGCATTCATTGTATTTTTCATTGAATTTCATAAAACACATTCATGAAAAAGGACTTTTAGAGCTACTTAAGACACAAGTATATTGGGATAAGTTTGTTCCAAGCTAGTGAATGTCATTTGAGTGGGATTATTGCTGATATGCTTTTACTGTAATATATTTTTAAATTTTCTACATATTCTGTTTACACTTTGCACATGCTTTAGATCACGTTATTCCCCCCCCCCCTTTTTTTTTTTTTTGACAGTTTCAAAAAATTAGTAGCCAGGCATGGTGGCGCATCCCTATAATCCCAGCACTAGGAAGGCTGAGGCAGAAGGATCAGTTCGAGTTCAAGACCAGCCTGGGTTACAAAAGTGAGCTTAAGACCAGCCTGAACTGCATAGAGGGACCCTGTCTCAAAAAACAAACAAACAAACAAACAAAAACATTAGGAGTACAGCCACAGTAACTAATACGTGCATATTTTTGTCTTTGTAGTAGTTATTCAGAGTACAGGATGCAGACATGATAATTTTTCTAATCATTATTGGTACAAATATTTCTTCTCATGGAACTAAGAGAAAGTAGTAGTATGCATAGTCCAATAGAACTGGAAATGTCAGAAGCTATTGATTTGGGCCTTTTACAGTTCAACATACTAATCTAGCTTTACTTTCTATGTCTCACGGTTAAACTTTTCTGCTGGATAGTTAAGGGCAAGTTAAAGGAAGACCTGTGTAACTAAACATGTAACGTTTGTTAGATCACATTATTTTTCATCTACTCTGCTTTACTTAATAAAAAAAGTGAAGATGTTTCTCCATGAGTTTATAGAGTGACAGTTTGCCTTTGGCTGTGGTCCCAAATGCAATGCTATATATTGTATCCTCTTGTGCATTCTTTGTTTCAAATACTTATATTAAAAATATTGTTAATAATATGCAGAAATGTAAGTATAAATGTTTGTACTTACATGTGAACTAAATAATTCTGTATGACTTATTAATGATTGTTCCAGGAAGGAAGGTGAGTGTGTGAGACTGAGATAAATTAAAATCTTGAAGGACTACAAATTAATTTCTAATTTGGGACACATCTGTGTGTAATATACATATTATATTAAACATACTATATATGCTATATATGTATACAGTATACATTATACATACAGAGTATCTATAAAGAGGAAGAGGATAAAAGATAGAAGACAGACATAGTCTTCATTTCAGATTATGAGTTTCACTATTTTCAAATTTTTATAACAATAAAATATAAAAAATTAAAAAGTAACATTGGCATTGTATATGCCTGAATATTTGATTTCCTGGGCTTGACCTACACATTACCTGGGTTACATATTAGCACTGGCTTTTAATTCTTGCCTCAGCCCTCGTGATGCATGAATTATGGGAAACATTTTGAAAGTTCATTTATGCAGAGGTAACATGGGACATTATTTTTCCCTTCCGTAGAATTAAGAAAATCAAAACAAATGAGATAGGCAAAAACAATTGTAAAAGTGTTCTCAAATGTATCATCTCAGACCAGTCATATCATAATCCTATTGAAGTAGCTAATAAAAGTCTTCAATCAAAATAAGAACTAAATAGAATTCTTTGAATTAATTTTCACTAATCCTGCTTCTGTGACACTATTATGTTGTCTTGAGCTGTTTTGTTAATGTTCTAAATGTGTATAGTATAGTATAGTATAGTATTGTATAGTATAATTAATAGTAACTTATTTTATTATAGTAACCCCCATTGTGTTGGGTGTATCTATTGTGTTCCCTGAGAACAATAGCCCATCTGTCATCTAAATTTCCCTGCAGAATTAAGGAAATCAAAGTTTCTCTAATTGAATTATTGTCAATAGTTTACAACAATTCAGTTTTTCTATTTTTGAACTGGGAAATGTCCATCTGTTTTTATAGGTCTACAGTCAGTGTTAATGCCCTTCTTTGAAATGTACAGAATTCCATAAGAAAAAGCCTAAATTAATTCCATATATTATGTGACTATTTACACAGGGGATATATGTAAAGTTTATATTTATTATCGTAAGTAAAATACTTCTACTACTTTAAATATTCTGTACAAATCTTTTCATGACTTGAATTAACATCACAAATTAAATCTTAGGCAAACTTCATCACCTGTCAACTAAAATCCCTCAGGTTATTACTTCACACAATATTTAACAGTTTTTCTTTTTTTATTACTTTTAATAAAAATACTGTGACAGTTTCAAAACACATTAGTAGTATATTACAAATAATAGATATGACACATATTATTGTCCTCCTAGTAGCTATTTAGAGCACAGATGCAGACATGATAATTTTTCTAAACATTATTGATGCAAAAATTTCTTCTCATTTAACTAAGAGAAAGTAGTTGTATACATAGTCCAATATTTCATAATTGTAATGGGTTATTGGCAGAACTGGCAATGTCAGAAGCTGTTGATTTAATCCTCTTGCAGCTCAACACACTAATTTAGCTTTACTTTTTATGCCTTGTGATTAGATTTTTCTGCTGGGTGGCTAAGGCCAAGTTAAGGCAAGACCTGTATAACAGAACATGTAACTTTTGTATCTCCAAAGGTCAATCAAATCCCCTCAGGATTTACCTTGAAATCATGTACAGTGCTTTTTAGAACTGTTGTCATTGTCAGCCATCTGGATGAGTCATGGCCAGTGCTTGTCCAGTTTGCTCTCTGTGAAATCATGAGAGAATGTTTTCTCTCTAGGTAACTCTTCTCAGGCACACTATACATCTTCAATCCCTTTCCTCTGTAGTCCCATAATCTCCTTGAATAGAAAATTTGGGAAAGAACTGAGTCATAGGATGTTACAGCACAGGTTTTCTCATGTCATGAGTCCTCAATGACTTTGAAGAGCTAGGGTCAAAATATTGGCAATGCGTATAGCCCTTCATTTTTTTCTAATTTTTGGTTTGTAAACTTACATTTTTAACCCTCCGGACAGAAGCTTAGTGATACTGTTACTCTATAACATAGGTACTTGAGCTTTACATCACTGTCTTTCTGAGGATCAAACATCTTAGACCTGCAATCGGTACTTTCCATCAATCACTGATATTCTAATAAATTCCTATAGAATATGACAAAAGTAGTTACACATTTTTACACAGAAATTTAGAAATCTAAGCAGATACAAGATTGTAGTTGGTCAATCCTATGGTATTTTTCCTAGTCTCTTACTCTTTTAATGCCATTTCTTGTTTTCTTGTAAAACAACCATTTACTTGAGAGAGAGTATAGCAAAAACTGAAATGACATTAGAAGCAGTACACATCTAAAAGACCAGAATGACAGACATTCCAAGCACAGTTTTAGTGTTACACATTGCTATCCTCAGTGTGAAAAACCTGTTGGAGGTACTTAGGACCATTGTCTAATTCATCCTGTGTGTCTAAGTGCATGATTGTGCTTCTGCCATGTTTCCTGTCTTTTCTGCTTCCAGTAACTTCATTATTTAACCTTTAAGGCTTTGATTTCCATTCAGCTGTGTTATGTCTTTCCATTTTTATTTCTTCTTTTGAGTTCTTACATTAGCGAGAGTATATGATATTTACACATGTAGGTCTGGTTTATTTCACTTATGATTATATCTTCAAGATACATCCAGTTATATATGAAGTCCCCCAGTTTATCATTCTTTATAACTGAGTAATATTTCATTGTATAAAAATACTACATCTTTTTCACCCATTCTTCAGATGATGTGTGTTTTGGCTGTTTCCAAGATTTGGCTATTACAAATTGGGCTGCTATAAATATAGGTGCACAGATAACACTATGATATGATGTTTTCAGTTCTTCTGGGAAAATTCCCAGTAGGGGGATATTTGGATTGAATGGAATTTCCAGTTCTAGTTTTTTAAGGAGTCTGCATACTGCTTTCCATAATGGTTACACTTGACACCGTTTTCTGCCCAGTACGACAACAATAGTTAAGGACATGTGTCCTAGAAATGGATCACTGAAGTCCGAATTCTGGTGCCTTCCCTGTGAAATGTGAAGTCTCAGCTTTATTTTAAGGGGAAATTATTTTCTATTCACTCTTTTGAGCTCTTAAATGAGAGCCTGTAACAAACATTGACAAATGTAAAAACCAGAAAGTTAAGTATCTTTTATACTTATTGGTGAAAACTGGAAGAAATCACTAACCTTCAGTGAAATAACATTGTCTTTAAACTTAAATACTGTAGTTTTGTGAAATGAACAATGTGGGGGAAGCCTAGTTAAGATTAGAAAAACCAAGAAAAGAAATATTTAGTATACAACTTTAAACTTTTATTTTTCTCCGTGGATAAGAGCTATCAGTGACTTGGTTGTCAGCCCTCTTTCCTGGTACAGTAGGAAACAACACAGAAACAATTACAAAGAGATTCCTTTCTCAGATGCACATTTCTTTTCCAGAAGAGCAGTTTTTCACAGCTTCAGTGTATAAAGTTTCTGAAAATAACCAGTTTACAATAATTCCTACATGAGAAACTAATCTTTGGATTACTTTCTTGTGGTAGTATATTGGGGTAGCGTGAACTGGATCCCAAGTTTAATCAGACACTGTTTTTTTCATTTGTAAATGTGTATGAGAAGTGTGTTAGTCTCTAATGCAATGTTCAGTGAAAATGAATTAGTGCAGAAAACATAGAAAAGATTTTCTGGCATAGAGTAGGCAGATTGGTAACCTGGTCATGAACTCAATTCTTTCCACCGTTCAGACTGCAAACTGAGTTGGACTAGAGCCAAATCAAATTCAATGGTTAGGTTCAATGTTGACCTTATGGGGTAATTAAATTCAGTTCTCCTCCAGTTCAGTCTGTGTCTAGAATTGTGGAGAGAACTGAGTTTGTGATCTGAGGCACTAATGTTTATATGTTAAATTGAACATAAAATGCATTAAAATCAAATCAAAATATAAGAGCAATGTTTAAGGAAGCAGAAGACATAAAGCTAATACCTGCATGTTTAAACAAAGTAATGATTGGGCCAGCCAGAGAGATCAGTGGACTAAGGTGCATGATTAGACAAAAGACAGCAGCTGGGGTTTGACCCATTACCTGCCGTACTGGCTATGCTCAGACAGCAACTGAGACTGGTAACTGTATTTAGTATAGCATATAATCCCAGTGCTTGGGAGGCTGAAAACAAGAAAATCACTACAGGCCCAATCTATGTAGTGATATCCTGTAAACGCTATAGACGCTATACTAAATACATGAAAAAGTAAGAATATATTTGGAGAGACATGAGATTATCTATACAAATATTTTAGTAGAAATGACATTTACTTGGAGTTTATATAGGTCATAGTACAGTGAAAAAAATAATAAATAATTTTATAAATGAATATTAAAGCTTGTTAAGATAGTTAAAATTCAATAAAATACAACTTTCCACCTAGCAAATACTAGAAGAGAAAGCCTCAGAACAATAGAAGTTATAATATAGATCTAGAATGTATCCAAAGACCCATGTACTCAGAGGCGGTGTTATGGTTTGTGTCTAGTGATACCCCTATGCCTCATGGAATCACTCATGGAATCTATTTTATTTATTTATTTTCTTGTTTCAGAACCTTTGTTTGTTTATTCACTCATTTTTATGGCCGGCTCAGCCCGCCCCAAGTGCAGGGCTGGAGCAGCATGTGGTGCCGGGGATTGAACTGCGGTCCCTGAAGCCGCCCAAGCTTTCCCAAGCAGGCGCTTTAGACCACTGAGCCATCCCACCAGGCCCCACTCATGGAATCTAGAAGAGACTGCGATTCATTAATGATCTAATGCTGGAATTATGGGTGTGAGTGCTACACCTGCCCTGGGGCAGATAGCCTGAGCGCTGTTTAAGGGAGGGAGGCTTGCTGGCTGCCAGAGCTGCTGCTCCTCCCTTTGCTCGTTGCTATTTTCTGCCACTATAACTGGCTGCTCTGTGCCATGTGTCACACTGCCTTGGAGCTAGCTAAGTATGGGCTGAAACCTTTATTAACTGTGAGCTAAATAGACTGTTCCTTCCTTAATTTTAGGTGTTGGGTACTTGTCTCAGCAATGAGAGAAAAGTACCTGAGATAGGTGGAGATGTTGAAAGGTGATTAGTTCATGTGAGTGAAATGTGCATCGGGGACATTTATTATTTCATAGCTGACTGTGCTGGTAAGAGATGGGGACAGTTTGTAGATGGGTGTTGGGAGACAGGACTTGGGGGATGTAGTCTTCTCCCTTGCTCCTCCCCCTCTCTTCCTGCCTGATGTGGCTTGAGCAACTTTCTTCATCTGGGACCTTGTAGTCCAGGTTTTTTCTGCCTTGGAGTCAGCCCACCATGGGCTGAGTTCTCCAGAACTGAGTCAAACTAAACCTCCCACGTTTAAGTTGTAGGTGTGGACAGCAAAGACCACCAAGCTACTCCATCTTCAACAGTGTTCAGGACTCAGTATCCAAAAATATATCTATAGGAGACTGTAATATTCTATTCCAAGTATGCCTCTTGGATATAAATATTACTTTCACTTGATGGTTCTGAAAATAGACACTGAAGTTCTGAAAAAAAATCACATTTTTATAGAGAATTTTAAATCTATGTAAGGTGTCTGGTTTCATGTGTAACCCCCTCCCCCATTATTACACCATCAGAAAACAATGCTTAAATCACTAAAGACTCTTATGGACGAAGAGGGAACTGAGTTGAAATATTTATACTTTCATCGTTTTGTGAAAGAGTCCCCCAAAGGCACATGATTTAAAGGATCCCTGACCACAAGAGAAAAATAAGAGCTGTACTTATGAGATTTTTTAAAGGACAGAAATAAGGATTCTGCTGTTAATTAGAATCAAGTACAATCTTGTTACATGTTAGCAAATAACTTGACTTCATTGGGCTCCTGTGAAGCTTTTCCCTTCCTTGTTTTGCTTTTGAAAACTACATTATTTAAATATAGAAATAAAGGCATTTCTTTGAGATCTAGAGATCTACAGATGTTTCTGAGTTGTATCTGGGCTACATAGGAGGTGGAAATGTCTTAAAATTGCTGCTTGCTTTCTACTGATTAATGTCTTTTTCTCAGGGAGACTCAGCTAAGAAAAAAAGGAGAGCGCAGAAGAAAGCTACCCTTTTCCCTTACAATATGTTTTAATATTTTCAGAGGAAGAATAATTTTATAACACTGGGTAAAATAAAAATATCTAGTGTACATCACAATATGCTCCTCAACATACCAGCTTTATATTTTGTGAAGATCAAATACATCAACATTTGCATGCTATGAGCAGTATTTAACAAAACTAAATTTCTCACTTTGAAATGTGAAAACCAGCTTTTCACATTCCCTAATTTGCTTATGATTTATTATTCTCTTTCAGACCATTATGTACTTCCTGGCTCTGCCCTTCAGCAGAGATAAAGCTATCACTCCCTTCCTGGTGGAGTCTGCATTTCATCTGCGTGGGTCTGTCTTGAATGATTCATTACCCAGACCTGAATTGGCTCCTAAATGCGCCAGGGAGTAGAAAAAGGAAAGATTCCATTATATTCTTTTGATATTTTTGAAGATTTTTTTTTTTTTTTTTTTTTTAGGTTTCCTTATTCTTGGCAAGGAACAAATAGTTGTAAGGAAATCACAAAAAAATAATCCTACTTGCTTTTGATACGTAAAGACAGCAATTTTGAAAATTCTGTAGTGTATTCTGCAGTGCATTTGCTTTGAATATGCCTTTAATTAGCCTTAGAAACTGCTTTATATTAGATTGGGGAAGCCTTGGAAAGAATAAAAACCCCCAAATTTTGCTAAAAAAGGAAATCAACTAGTGATAATATTGTTCTGAAGGAGCAAAGCAAATCACATTTACATTTATTCTTAAATACTTGAAAGGATTTTTTTAACAACTTCAGTTATGTTAGCAATTTATATTTTTTCAAAGCCAATAGTTGTTTTATTCTTCTTCCCTTTAAAGACAATTTCAGGAAAATAAATTTTTATCCCTTTTGCTGTTAGAAAACCTCTAGCAATCTCTTTACTAAAGCATCAAGGCACATATTTATCAAAATACAAGCAGATTAAGCATGTTTTAAATGCAAGTAGTTTTTTTAAACATCATTTAAATTTTATGCAAACTTAAAAATAAATTTTATGATAATTACACTTTGTGTTACTTCATCATTACTACTTTGTAAGAAATTAATTACATCATTCACATGCCTAAACTATGCCACACAGTGTAATTCCCATGATTTTTTCATAAAGTAAGCAGTTAGGCAGGAGGTGGGGGTGCACGCCTGTAATCCCAGCACTCAGAAAGCTGAGGCAGGAGGATTGGTGTGAGTTTGAGACCAGCCTGAGCTACAAAAGTGAGCTCAAGGCCAATCCAAACTGTACAACGAGACCCTGTGTGAAAAAGAAAAAAGAATCAATAAAATAAAATAAGATAAGCAGCCTATGTAAGCATTAATGCCATGTTTGCATAATCAGACTCTACAATTCACATGAAAATGCACTTCATAAAAAGCTTTCAATCTGTAGTAAAAAGATTCTTCAAATGTTAAATGGTTTGGAGTAAATTTTAAATCTTTTACTAGCAAAACATTTAAAAGATCTATAATAAATATTTACAAATTGACCATGTTCCAAGAGTAGAAGAAGTCTGCAGTCACCTGAAACAAAGTTACCCTTGGATACTCAGGAACATGGATAAGTGGTTTGTGAATGAAGAGTTTCACTATGTAAGCAATTTAAGCTGAAAATGCGAGCCAGGGAGACAGCTTAGTGGAATAAGCACTTGCCTGGCAAGAACAGAGTCCTGAGTTGAATCCTTGGTACCGGGGGAGCAGAGCAGGGGGAGAGCATGGCAAGGTATGTGAATCTATATGATATTCAAAGTTGTAACAGGAGTTTTATACAACTAGAGAAGAAATCACACTTTATTTTTTATAGCAAGTACAAATGAAGATTTTACTATACTTAGATACCAATTTAACATTTTAGAAATCAGCTTGTTCAGCCATCGAAGTAGCTCAGTGAAATAAATGCCTCCTTAGGCAAGCACAAAGGACCAGAGTTTGATCTCGAGCACCACATGCCATGCTGGCTCTGCACCCAGGGTTGCTCACCAGGCCACAGAGATATGACGTGGTGGTGCACACCTGTAATCCCAGCACTGGGGAGACTGAAAATAGAGAGATCACTACGAACCTAAGCTATGCAATGAGACTCTATAACAAATATATTAAAAACAAAACAAAAAACCGAAAAAACAGCTTTTCTTTTTCATTTCAAGTGAGTCCTTAGATAATTTCAAATCTTGCATCATGATCAAAGGCAACAATGGTAAAATGACTCATTGGAATGTGTTTATATTAACACAATATAGATTTCATGGTATTATAGGTTCTTAGTGCTACTTAGAAAATGCTGGAAACATCATTACTTAATGCAGTGCAATGTGTGTATCAAACCCCCTTCAATGTTAACCTTTGGTAGCCTCCCCATTTTCTTCTTCTTCTTCATCTTCTTCTTCTTTCTTTTACCAGGTGTTATACTTTATTGTTTAGGAAATAATGACAAAAAGGAAAAGTTTGTAGCTTCCAGCACAGGTCCAAGTTTTTCCTGAATATTTTTAGTTGGCAGTTAATTTAGTCCTTACAGAGAGAACTCATAGGATATGGATGACTATATTTAGGAAAAAGAGTGACAGTTTTGTATGTTTGCAAGTCTCACGTGTTTGGTTCAGTAGAAAGCAGCTCTGTTTGCATGTTAGTTTCTTCATTCTATCCGTTGCAGTGTGTTGTTTTGGTTGAAGTTTACGAAGACAATCCAGCCTTAAACAGGTATTTGGCTAGAAAAGGGAAGATTACCGTCAGTGCCTTTTTAGGTAGTTGGGTGTTAGATAGTAAAATTTGGCAAGTGCTTGAGATGCCAGATCTAGTGAGCAGTGCACTAGCTCCTTCCCCCCTGCCTTTTTACTCACTTCCTGTTCTTTTTTCCCCCCTGCAGGTACTGTTGATCCAACCCAAGGTCCTGCCACTGAGCTACATTCTCAGTCTTTTACATTTTTTATTTTACTTTTTATTTTTAGGCAGTCTTGCTAAGTTGCTTAAAATTAGGGTTCTCCTGTATCAACCTCCTTTGGTACTGGAGTTACAGGCATGCACCTCCATGTATAGGTAATAGCTGCTTAAAAGTTAGTTGCAGTTTTGAACCGGAATTCATATCAGTTAAATTTTTGTTTTTTAAATTTTTTTCATTAAAATCCTTATGTTTCTTTTGTACTTTCTATGTATCATACATCTTTTACCCATTTATGTTTTATTGACATAAAGTGGCTTAGCCATTTGGAAAATACTGGTTCATTGGCTAACATATTTTCCAGATGTTAGCACATTACATTATGCAATTACATGCAAAAATTAAAAACAATGTTTATAGTGCATTAAAGGTATATTTAAACAATTTTTTGCAGTGTTTGAGGTTGGACATAGGCTGAAATTAAACCTCAGTAGTAGAGAGGTTTTATTTTTAAGTTTCATTAAAATTTATTTCACTTTTAAAATTAAAGATACTCTCAAGAGCAAGCAGCATTTAAAAAATCTGGGAGTATATTATAATGTTATAATAGCACTGGTAGGTGTGCCTTTGTTTTTGAAAAGGTGCTAGTTGTATTGCTGACTATTGATTTTTTCTGTCATTGTATATATGTATATATATATATATATATATATATATATATATATGATATTAATTTTACTGAGAAAAAAGATAAAATAACAATGAAATAATTTCAAAACAAGTTAGTAGGATGGTTACAATGATTAATACTGTGTATATTGTTGTCTTCATAGTAATTATTCTGAGGAAAAGATGCATATCTGATATCTTGTCTAAACAATATTAGTACAAACTTTCACTCTCAATGAACTAAGACAAAGTAGCTACATATCTCTTCTAACTCGCTTTTGTATGCATATATATATATATATTTTTTCCTTTTAAAGTTTCTAATACTAGGAGAAAATATCATACCATGTCTTATAAGGAGATTGTAAGCCAGAGATACAGTAGGAATTATAAGACAAAAAGTATAATTAAACAACATTCAGAGAATTAAATATTAAGTAATTAAAATTAAATTAAATATTTCAAAACAGTATTCCAAAATAAACATCAAACAAGTCCAACTTAGAGGTCAGAATGTTGTATATAATATATATGAGTCTGTAATCAATCCAGAGTACTCACATAGTATTTGAGTAGGTTAATATATGTAAAAATATCAACTAACAAAAAATTTTCATGGTAGTAAAGAATTAGTAAGAATAAAACATACCATTAATACTGGAATGGCAAATATATGACCAGACTTCTAACAGTTTGGGAATGGGACATTGCACAAAGTCCTAGTATGTCGTGGACATGGATAGCATGGGCAGGTGTCACTTGCAGGACTGAGACGCTGCTATTTTCTTGATATCCACCCTGTATATCAGACAGAATTATGATCCATAGGGCATAGGAGAGGCCCATTTGTAGAATGGGCCGATAGACATATTCCGCTGCATACAAAATAGTTGAAAGACTGCTTTTGTATAGCTCTTTTTCTCCTGTATTTAATTGTTTTCTCTATTTGCTGGGTTCTTTCCATTCTCCTTCATGGAGTTGTGGTCATTTTGATCCCTCTATAGAATATCTTCTGGAAAACTGAAGAGTTTTGTCATTATGAAATTCTTTACTTGTTTTTGTCCTGGAAGTATTTCACTTCTCCACTGAACTTGAAAGAGAGTTTTGCAGGTGTAGCAGTCTGGGCTGCAATTTGTTTTCTTGCAAGACTTGAAGTACTTTGCGCCATGTTCTTCTTGACTTGATGGTTTGTAAAGAGAAATCTGCTGTTATTTTAATTGGTTTTCCTTTAAATGTGATCTGTTTCTTTTCTCTAGTATACTGTTCCTGTGCTGAATTTCTGGGATCTTAATTATTATATGTCTGGGTGTGGTCTTAATTGGGTTGATGTTATTTGGAGTTCTATATGCTTCGGTTATCTGAATGTCAAATTGTTTCCCCATATTTGGGAAGTTTTCTGCTATTACTTCTGCCCATATTCTTTTTATATTATTTCTACTGACTTCTTTCTCATTGATGCCTATTAGTCTTATGTTGTTCATCTTGGCACCATCTTACAGATGTTGAATTATTTTTTCTTGCATTCTAGTTGTTATTGAGATATCTTTTCTTATCATTTCACTAGCTGCAATGATATCTTTAAGGTCTGAAAGTCTATTTTCACTTTAATTCAAATGGTTTTGCCAGCTTGTGATTGAGGTTTTAAGTTCCTGTATAGCACTTTGAATCTGCTTCATATATCCTGTTACTTTCCTATATTGTTCACTCAAGGATTCCATCATTTTTCTGTTCACCTATATTTGTTTATCAGTGTCTTCTTTAGAAGCATTTAGTGCTTTTATTATATGCATTATTGTTTTTCTTTATAAATTATTTCTAATCTGATTTCCTCTATGCCTTTCTGCAGTTGTTTCTTTACTTAGGATGCTATTATTTCAGAGATTTCAGGTGTGATTTCCAATTACTTCTATGCTATTTTCTTCTATGTTTGTTTTGTGTGGGCTTGAGGTCTAAGAGTGCACTTTGTTTCTTCTCTTTGTCGTTTTGTATAGCTCTGCCTTCTGATTTTTGGTTTAGAGCTTTGGTAGAGTTGTTACCTTATCATCAGATCTGGATCTATGTTAAAACTCGTCCAGATGAGTGTGTCTTGGGTCTGGCTTCTGTTCTCCACTTCTTCCTGCTGCAGTGCATGGAGGTGAATCTGTTGTGACACTCTGGCAAGATGTTCTGGTCCTGAATCAGCTGAATGGGTCTTGTCTCTAGTTTCTCTGCAGGGAGTTCTATGGCAGTTTCCACACTCAGCTGGTCTAATGCATGAAGTTCTACTCATATGATGGGCTTTGTTGCTGAGTCAAATGAATTTCTGGCAGGGCCCAGGTGGTCTCAATCACGTGCTGCGCCTGGTTGCTGGCTAATCTTCCCATAGTGGGCTTTAGCTGTTACAACTAAAAATGTGCATTTTAGCCAGAATATGGCGAATGGTGCATTCAAATTTCACTTATAGTCATGGAAAAATGGGAGGATAGAAAGGTAGAACGAAAGAGAGAAGGAGGAATATGTTTTCCTTATTTCACAGTGAATTACAACAAATGACATTTGAGAAAAATATTCATGGATAATATAACTATTGGACAATTCCAAAAACTAAGAGCTAGTTATTGCATTTTCCACTATTCTATTCATGTATTTCTTTTTGAAAAACTGAGTAATATTGCTACCTGAAATTTCTCTAATCTAAGATCTTTTTCACTCAGCTCACACAGAGCCAATCAAAGAATTCTTTATGATATTTGAAAATGACCCAGAAATATTTCTGTATCAGTTTCTCTCTTAAAACCAGTGCATGATGTTTAACATTTACATTATGCAAGGGGCTATGTTTCTTTCTCTGAGTGGAGAGAAAACTATTTTGAACTTGTGAGGATTAAAGCCAATCTAACAGGATGCAGTAAATCATCGAGAAGATTATGCACCATGACCAAGAAGTATTCATTCCAAGATGCAGAGATGGTTCAATAGACTCAAATAAGTAAATGTAATACATTGTATTAAAAGAACCAAGGATACAAGTCACATTGTGAACTCAATACATGTAAAACAAAAGCATTTGACTAAGCCTAACACCATTCCATGGTGAAAATCCTACAGAAAGTTGGAATAGATGACCTTTACTCACTTTGGTACAGGCCGTCTATACCAAACCAACAGCAAACATGCCAAATGGATAAAAACTGAAAGCTTTCAAGCTAAAGTCAGGAACAAGAAAAGGATATCCATTATCACTACCTCTATTAAATATAGTACTGGAAAAACTAGCTAAAGCAAATTGATGGGAAGTAAAAGAAATAAGGTAAGGAAAGAAAGAATTTAAATTATTGCTACTTGCAGATGATGTGATACTCTACATAGAAAACCCAAAAACACCACCAAAAGACTGGTAGATTTAATAACCAAATTTAATAGCATAGCTGGATATAAAGTTAACCCTCAGAAATCATTACCATTTCTATACACAAACAAGTATCTGAGAGAGAAATTAAGGAAACCACATCCTTTATGATAACACTTAAAAAATGAAATATTTAGGGATTAGTCTAAATTAGAAGCAGAAGATCTATATGTAAAATTACAGTACTCTGTAAAAGGAAATTAAATGGCAGATGAGAAAATAGGAAGACATCCCTGCTCATAGATATGAAGAGCTAACATAATGAAAATGGTCCAATTCCCAAAGCTGTTATACACATTTAATGTAATCCCAGTGAAAATAGTAATATACTTCACAGATCTAGAGAAAACATTTCTAAAATTCATGTGACAACAGAAAAGCAAAAGTAATGTTATAGAGTAATAGTATCACAAAGCTTTTCTGCTGGAGGGTTAAGAATGTAAGTTAATAGACCAAAAATTGGAGAAAAACAAGGGCTATGAGGATAGCCAGTATTTTGGCCCAACCCCTTCAAGGTCAATAAGGATTCAGGACACAAGAGAACCTGTGCTGTAATATCCTATAACTCAGTGATGTCCCAAATTTTTTGGTCAAGGAGATTATGGGACCTCAGAGGACAGGGATAAATGCACTATAGTATGTCGAAGGAGAGTCACCCAGAGAAAAAACATTCTCTCAGGCTTTCACAGAAAGCAAACTGGTCAAGCAATGGCCATGACTCATCCCAAAGGCTTACATGACAACAGTTCTACAAAGCACTGTGCATGGTTCCAAAGTTAATCTGGAGGGAGTTTGACCTTGGAAGCTACAAATGATGAATGTTTTGTTATGCAGGTCTTGCTTTAATTTGCCCTTGATCACCCAGCAGAAAAGCTTAATTACAAGGCATAAAATGCAGAGCTAGATTAGTATGATGAGCTGTAAGAGGCTTAGATCAACAACCTCTAACATTGCCAGTTTCACCAGTAACCCACTGCAATTATGGAACATTGGACTATGTATACATCTGCTTCTTCTCAGTTCAAAGACAAGAAATTTTTTTCTTCTTTTTCTTTCTTTACCAATATCAACAAGAAAATGTATCATGTCCACTTCCTGTGCTCTGTATAACTATTATGAGGACAAAATGCAATGTGTCAATTATCGCGAATGTACTACTAATGTGTTTTGAAACTATCGTATTGTTATTTCTTATTAAAAGTAATTTTAAAAAAGTAATCTTTGGGTAACAAAGGCAAGGCAGAAGGTATCACAATTTCTGACTTGAAGTTGTACTACTAAGCTATTATGAAAAAATAAAGAACAGCATTCTACTGGGAAAAAATTCAGATATGAGGATGAGTGGAACAAAACATCAGAAGCAGAAACAACTTCAAACACATGCAGCCACCTTATCTTTGACAACGTTGTCAAATATGGCCATTAGCAGATCCTTTAATAAAGTGTGCTGGAAAACATTGGTATTCTACATGCTGAAGAAAAAAACTAGACCTAGGTCTATCACCAGGTAATAAGATAAAGTTAAAAAAGATCAAAGATCTAAATGTTAAACCCAAAACACTAAATCTACTGCAAGAGAAGGAGTACACAGAGACTTTATAAACAAAACCCAGACCACACAGAAAACACTACGAATAAATAAACAAATGGGTTTTCACCTTACTAAAAGTCATTTGAACAGCAAAAGAAATCACTAACAGAGTGAAAAAAAAAACACAGAGTGGGAAAAATGTATAGTCAATTGTCCCTCAGACAAAGATCTTCTTCAGCTTAGAACACATAAATAATTGAAAATAATTAGGCCTCTCAAATTCAAAGACTCACTCTGAAAGTGGGTATCTGAGATAGACACTTTCAGATGAAGAAATACAATGACAAATAAATACATGGTAAGATATTGAACATTATTGGTCATTTGAGAAATGCAAACTAAAACAACACTGATACTGCATCTCACTCCAGAAAGAATGGATACCATCAAGAAATCAATCAATAATAAATGCTGGTGGGGTTGGGTGGAAAAGAATCTTTCTCCTTTGCTGCTGGGAGTGTATATTGGTGCAATCATCAAGGAACTCAGTATGGAAATTCCATAGGAAAATATGATTAGAGATCCTATTCAACCCAAATATTTTCCATCTGGATATTTTCCCAGAAGAATTAAAAACATAGTACCATAGTGATATGTGTACTGTGTTTATAGCAGCACAATGTATCATCGCCGAATCTTGGAAATAACCCAAAGCTAATCAGCCAAGAAATGGATAAAAAGGATACTTTTTATTTTTTATGCAATAGAGTACTACTCAGGTGTAAAGAGGAACAAATTCTAGAGATTTATGAGTAAATGAATGCAATTTGAGACCATGCTCATAAGCGAAATGAACCAGACCTTTATGTGTGAACTTCCCATTGCCTCACTTGTGTGAGAAGCAGAATGAGTAAGTAAGATACAAAACACATAGTAGATACTGTGAATGGAGAAGAAATTGTTGATAAGGGAAACTATTGGGGAAAGGAGAAAGGAGGAAGAGATACTGTATATCTCTGATAGCTAAGATTGTTATACAGCTAGTTTTTCTTAAGTTCACTGAAATCTGTTCTAATTTTGTCTGTACGTTATATTGTGTCTATATTTTGACTTCTGAGTAACTATGATGGATATCATAGTGTACAATGTATAACTTTTGTTATTTTCCCAATTACCTGATTTTACTTGTATTTTATTTCTGCTTTATTTCTATTTTTTTTATCTTCTCTCTAAAATAAAATAAAAAATAAAGCCTTCTCCACTTTTTCTTCTTGGTAAGAAGAGCAGCTGAAGGATAATGATTCTTAAAACTCTCTGGCTTGTTTGACAGAGATGGTGAATCATATTCCTAATCACTTCAATGGTCTACTATAACCAAATCTTAGCTCTTATCAAAAAGCATTAAAAACATAAATTAAGAATTTTTATGCCAGCTGGGTGTGGTGGCACATGCCTGTAAGCCCAGCACTTGGGAGGCTGAGTCAGGAGGATTGATTTGAATTCAGGACCAGCCAGGGCTACTAAAGTGAGCTCAAGGCCAGCCTGAATTGCATAGCGAGACCCTTTCTCAAAAAGACCAAAAAAGAGAGAGAAAGAGAGAGAGAGAGAGAGAGAGAGAGAGAGAGAGAGAGAGAGAGAGAATCTTTATGCCATATATTAGAAGCAATTCATTAATTTAATTTTTTTCTTTTGCAATCTAAGAATATTCAAATCATATGATCTTGGTTCTTCTTTGTTTTGCTGTATTTTCTTTAATTTATTTCTTCTCTCACATGTTACCATAAGTAGTAAAAAGTAACCAAGTTGCATTTTAATCAGCTTGCTTGGAAATCTCAGGTAAACACTGGTTTCCATCATTTATGTGCGACATGCATGCTTCTGCATAACTGCAGGATGAAATTTTTTTTGTTGTTAAATTAAGGGAAATACAGCAAAATAAATGAGAACCAAGATCAGATGATTTGAATTTAATCAAGTTTGTTTTCCTGCTGACTATGTGTTCTAGTGATTAGGTCTTCTCCAAAGTTGCACAAAATTATTGCCCAAGATTTCTGACTTGCAGCTGGGCATATGTTACCATTTACTAAAGTGTCTATTTCTATGAATAATTGTTCAAGTAATCTTCAGGAAAGTCTGAAGCTTTTCTATTACGGTACACAATTTCTTCATTCTCTGCAAACCACTCAATTCTAATGCCACTTGTGTGTATTTTCAGGTATTTGTTACAGTTGTCACTCTACTCCTATTTCTAATGTGTAAGACTACCATGAACAGAGTAAACTATGCCAACATGTGTATCTCATCTCCTAGTTCTGCAAATCATTAATCTGGCTGAACCTTTATCAGGAAACTAAGCAAAGTTTCTGCTTCCGAGCTGACTGAAGTTGTTGACCAAATCCAGTTTATTGCTCTGTCAGTGGAGGGCAGTGGGGAAGTCCAACAGGAATCTCCCTGATCCTTATAACTCACTACATCTTTCAGCTAGCTTTGATCTGTCAAATTTCTCTCAGTCATAGAACTGTTCTGACATCCCTTGTTTGAGACTTCTGGCTCCTTTACTAAGACTCCAGCCTCATAGCGTCCTTTGCTTGTAAGAGTTAATACGATTAGAGGAAGCTAACTGATAAAAGTCTGTGATTTCATCAGACACTCAAAGTTCCTTTTGCTATGTGAGATAACACCACATTATCAGGTCCTAGAGATTGTGAAGTCAAAGGGATAACTTTGCATAGTCAATCTGTTTACCATATAGATAATTTTATAAAGTCAGGAAAATAATAGAACAAAAGGAAATTATGTATGTATTTCACTTACAAAGCATAATGCTAAAATATAAATAATCCAATATATAATTAAGTCTAGCAGGCATAAAAAGTAGTATATCATTGTCAGGAAATGCTTATTCTCAGAATTCATTAATAATTCAATGTCATGTGTTTTATTTGTTTTGGTTTTTGTTTATTTGTTTTTGTCTCTTTGAGACAGGGTCTCGCTGTACAGTTCAGGCTGGCCTTGAGCTCAGTTTTGTAGCCCAGGCTGGTCTCGAACTGGCACTGATCCTCCCGCCTCAGCCTCCCGAGTGCTGGGATTACAGGCGTGCACCACCATGCCCAGCTTTTTTTTCTTTGTCTTTTTTTTTTTTTTTTTTTTTTTTTTTTTTTTTTTTTTTTTTTTTTTTTTTTTTTTTTTTTTTTTTTTTTTTTTTTTTTGGTGTTTTATTTGTTTAGTGTTTAAAATTATTGAGCTAATATGCTAAGATGTTTGATACAGTTGAACATTCATTTATGATGTATTTTTTTATTTTGGTATTTTAAGGGAAGGGTTTACAGGGTGTTTAGGGTCTCAGTACTAGATTGGAGTCATAGTGATCTGCCTGTTTACAGCCTCCCAAGAGCTGAGTTTACAGGCATGTGCCACCACACCCAGTGTCAATCACGATCTCAGCATTCCCCGGGGACAGGGGATGCCCAGGGATGAAACCCCTGGCCCATGTGCCTGCTTGCAGGCACGTTAATCCTCTGAGCTATTCAGCAGGCCCAACTTTTGATTTGGAAAAAATTTCAGCATCTAGAAAGTGAACTCCTAGAAGTTGGGAAAGTTTCTGCTGTAATCTATTCAACTTTTACCTTCAATAAAATGCCTTTGTTTTAATTTTCTTTAAAATACAAAAGACAATAGCAATTATTACCATTATTCAATACCAGTTAGGAATTTTTGGTTATTGAGTAAAGAAATAATGGTTTAAAGATCTCAAGGAAAACATGGAAATATCAGTATACGAATGTGTTCTGATTCATCAGTTACAGGTTAAGCTAGCAAAGCTATTAGTATTCTCTTTAAAAAAAAATAACAGTTAAGTGATATCTTGGGGTAGAAAATCAACTAAGAAAATTCAAAAGAGTTTTTGGCAGTAAAAAGTAGCTACAAAAATAACCAAGTCATAGACTTTCTATAACAACAATACAAAGTATAAGTTATACGATAATTCAACTAACAAAATATTAGTATTGTTTGTTTATATAAAACTGTAAAGATCCTATTAGGAACTCAGAAGATAATCTGATGGAGTAGAGTTTCTTGGACAAGAATAGTTAATGTTATAAAGATATCAATTATCTTCAAGTAATTTTTCCCTGTCAATATTAATTTTCAATTTAGTAATCTATAAACCCAAATTCCAGTTTTTGTAAGATTTAATAAGTCAATAATATGTTTTTTGGTGAAAGGGTATAGGTCCACAAATAACTGTGTAAACTGTAGAAAGAAATACAAATAGGAGTAAGGTACTTTACCTTCCCTTGCCGTAAATAAAGATATTATCACACTGTAAACTCACATACAAACATACTAATTTAAATCAATACATCCATGTGCACATATATGAACCCAAGTTGAGAATGTAGAAAAAGATGATGTTATAGGTTAATTGAGAATTTTTATATTGTATAACTGGGCAGCTAGTTTGACCTAGTAGAAAAGTAAAGTGGACTTCAATAGAAAGTTAGATGAGAGACTTCAATGTAAAAATAAAATTATATATTGAGCAGGAGAAATGTGTGTCTATTTTTATAATAATTAGTGAATTAACGATATCACATTTAAGATCTTTTGTCATAAAGAGCAGTGTGAACAAAGATAATAGAGGTAACTGAAAGGAGGAGATGCCAGTCTCTGAAACCAACAGGTGTCGTCCATAACTCATCAGGAGCTCCAGCAAAGAATCATGAAAGTCAACCACATTACTAAAAAACAGAGCCATTCAGAAAGCAAAATGATCAAAGGGTAACAAGTCTACAAGGAGATGCTTATAAGCAGTCTAAATCAGAGGTGCAAATTACAGCAACATAAAGCATTCATTTTCCAGTTATTTCCAAGTGAGGAAGACATAATAACATTTCCAGTTAAGGAGCCCCCAGAATCAGATTCTCTTTTCCTTTGTATTGCCCTTTCTCTTGCTCTTTCACAGTAGGCATAATTATAACTGTTAGGACTGCTAGCTTTTTAATATCTTCTATGAGTTAGCACTTACTCTCACTCTTCACTGTCCTGTGATTTAGACATAACGTCTTTGCTGTTTGTAAACCATTTTTGAGTCTTTCTGATGATAACTGGGCTAGATATGCCCTGTAAGGACATCCACAATTTTCTCCTGCAACAGTCCTTTTTTTCAGGCTTGTGGCTATGGAAAATTTTGTTTGCACTATAACAATAAATTCTGTTCAGTATTTATAACTGTTATTGTCCTCCCAAAGCCTCATGCAATTATGAGACAGGGACTTCTAGAGTTTGAGACTTAACTCATGATCCACTGGGATTATGTATTTTAGTTCTGATGGGATATGGGTCTGAGTACTGCTGGAGTCAGTTGATTCATTATCCACTGGGATTATGTGCTTTAGTACTGATGGGGTTATCAGGTCTGAGTATGGCTGGGATTATGGGTGTGGCCTAAATTGGATAGGCTGAGGCAGAGAGCCTGAATGTAGCATAAAGAGAGACAGAGAGCTGCCCTGATTTGTTGGTTGCCTCTGTCACCATTTTGTTGATGTTCTGCTGCCATGAACTGAATACTCTCCGCCCTGTTCCACTCAGCCTTGCGCGAGGTGAATATTGACTGAAACCTCCAGTAACTTTGAGCTGAATAAACCTTCCTTCCTTCATTGTGAGTGTTGGGTATTTTTCCCAGAAATGAGTAGAGTAACTAAGACACCTACTATCCCAAATGACCAAGAAACTTTGTTCCATTCTTAGGAAGTTAATGGATTTATTTATTGTCTATAATTATTTTTAGGTATCACAGGAAATATATTTCATCTGTTGGTTTTAGTGACCTATAAAGTAACATGATCACTGAGTTGGAGAAGCTTTCATTTGAAAAAGTGATTGCAATGAGGCCAGTGCCAGAAAAGAGGCACAATGAAATGTTTCTTATTAATTTTCTCAATGTAAATCAATAATTATGTTATAAACCTCTTAATAGAAGGAAGTTTTAATAATAAGAAACTATTAATGTCAAGTATGACAAATGTTGATGCTTTTATTTAAGCCTGAATTTTAAATTCAGAAATATTTTCTTGCCACAGTGAAGACAGGAACAATCATTGAAAGGAAATGAATTTGGATTAAATGCCCCTGAAGGAAACAATAAACAGATAAACAGATAAAAAATTATGAGGCTTATTTATTTCCCAGGTGACTCGAACCAATTAGATAGTTACTTTGCTTCACTGCCTATAGGATATAACAAATCTGTCAAATTATTAGTGGCTTGGAAAATCAGGCACTGTAAATCTCTCACATTCAATGTGAGAGACTTACCTTTGCTGATTTTTTTCGATAGACATTTCAGTCTTTTCATCATGCAAAGAATTCCTGGCTTTGAGTGCAGGAGACCGCCAGCTCTATTTAATGTGTTTAAACACCACTCCTACCACACAGATGTTGCTCAGTTAGGAACCATCAAGAAAAGAAGTAACAGATGAGGTTGCCACCAGGAAGGACAACAAGAGCCCAGAAATCCCGAGGATGACAAACTATTCCATTACTCATGCACAATATTTCCTTATCCTTGTTTTATTTTCCCTATATGACATTTCCTTCTCTTTTTCCTAAGATGAGGAGAGCATGTTTAGCACAGCAAGGAGCCTTAATTACTTGAAAAAATTTTCGTCTTCTTTTTTCATGTCCTGTCTGGATTTCACTGAGCATTTTAGAGAACTCTATCTCCTCTCCTATTTTAGCATACCTAGTATACCGCTGTGCATTTTTAAGTGGGTTTTCAAAGTCTGCAGCATATGTTGACAACAAATGCAAGGGTGAAGGGCATTAATTAGTGTTTTCTGCATCTTGTGAGAATTCTGCTGCTCTTATGAATACATAAGATAACTGCCAACTGTACTATTGCTATTATTAGTTTAGACAAACTGCTCTGTTACATTAACTAAGAATATAAAAGGTGTAATATTTTATTTCTTTTTCATTTGTGCCTTATCAAATATTCTAGCCCCAAATTTCTAACCCATATTATTTTTCTCTGCAGTACCTCTTTTAACATCTGCATTGTAGATTTCTTTCGAGATTTCATTTTACTTGTCTCTTGTAAGCAGAGAAAGTTTCTGAGGGAAAGTCTAATATAATTCTTATCTTTGTTCCTCTATAGATACGGCGGTTTCCTTCCCCATCCACACTGTAACTTCGACATTTTCTCTTTGTTTCTCCTGTTCTACAGTTTGCATATTTTATATTTAGGCATAGAGGTTTTGATGCGTATTTTGCCTCGTGTTCTTTGAATTTTGTGGATCTACAAATTAATGGCTGGCATTAATTTTGGACAATTCTGTGCCGTTTTTATCTTAAAGTATTTTTCTTTCCCTTTAGCATGTTCACTCCACATATGCTACATCATGTGTAATTGTTCCCTTCTTCAAGAGTATGCTGTTCCGGGTTTGCATTCCTTTGTAGGGTGCATTTCTCTGTTGGGAGCGCCTGAGGACATGTTCTTAAGCTCACTGCTCACATCCAACCACGTCCAGTCTGCCAGAGCCCTGAGAGACACTCTCCATTTCTGTAGTGACACTGATGGCTTCTAGTGTTTCCTTTACGTTTTTGAGTTAACATCTCTTTGTTTACATTGTATATGTACTTTGACATGTTGTCCACTTTCAGATTATAGTCTGGTATTCGCATATCAGTCAAAACTATATTTTAAGCTCCTAGTCTCATAATTCCAGAAACTCATTCTTGCATCAGCTTTACTGTCACTGATTAAAATTTTCTCTAGTATCCTGGTTTTCTGGTTTTCCTAGAGAATGTCTAAATAAAATCTGAAGGGTGAAGTTGTTTAACTCCAATTAAAGACTACATATGCATATATACATATATGTATGCATATATGTGTATATAGGTATGCATATTTGCATATATATATTATTTTCCCTCCTGGTTGTAGTGGTGTGGAATGAGAGGAAGCAACCTATAGTCCTGTGGTTAGACTGCAGTCTTTCTGCAATCCTAGTTTAGATATTTCCCTTTCACACATTAAAGGATACAGTATCTAGAGCTGGTTGTTTTCTGTGCTACAAGATGAAGCCTAACATGTGCTACAGTTGGATCTTTATTTTCTGCCAGGTTGTTTGCTTAGGTTTTGGCATTTGGTAGATACTGGAAAAGTATTTTCCTTTGAGGGATGAATGTGTTAAAGACGGAAATGTTTGGATACACTCCAACTGGTTTCCTTTTGCTCCTCAGACCAGCAGTTTATTTATTTATCTATTTTTTTTGAAGTTTCAATTTTTTATTGTTTTAATTTAACAATGGTTATATTACATATTTTTATCATCAGATCAGTTTAAACTAATACATATAGGTATATAACATTGATCAAACAAACATTAACCTTTCTAAATCAACATTACTTTTTTTTTTCTTTTCCCCTTTCTTTCCTTTGAAAGTTGAGTTATTGCATATTGTCCTCACAATCATTCTACAGAGTACAGTGTGTGGGCATAACCCACCTCCCTATTGATGTTGCTTAGAAAAAAAAAAAAAAACAAGGAAAACAATATACTTCTCTTTGGACTAAGAGGAAGCAGAT
>PVJA010016405.1:11065-43635 GCA_004027025.1 Myocastor coypus | reverse complement strand
TTTTTTTTTTCTTTCTTTCTTTCTTTTTTCTATGCAACATTAATAGGGAGGTGGGTCATGCCCACACACTGCACTCTATAGAATGATTGCGAGGACAATATGCAATATGTCAACTTTTATTACATTTAATAAGAAAAAACATTGAGTCAGTTTCAAGACACGTTAGTAGGACAGCCACAATAACTAATACAATGCATATTGTTGTCTTCATAGTAGTTGTTCAAAGTACAAGATGCAGACATAGTAACTTTTCTAAACACTATTGGCACAAATATTTCTTCTCATTCAACTAAGAGAAAGTAGTTGTACACATAGAGAAATATACCATAACTGTAGTGAGTTATCAGCCTTTTATAGCTCAGCATACTAATCTGGCTTTACTTTTCATGCCTTGTGGTTAAACTTTTCTGCTGGGTGGTTAAGTCCAAGTTAAAGCAAGACTTATATAACAAAACATGTAATTTTCATATCTGACAAGGTTGGTTGAATCCCCTCAGGATTTATTTTGAAACCATGTACAGTGTTTTGTAGAACTGTTGTCAGTGACAGCCATCTAGATGAGTCATGGCCATTGCTTGACCAGTTTGCTCTCTGTGAAAGCCTGAGAGAATGTTTTCTCTCTAGGTGACTTTAAGGAGAATACATTTTTATACATCTTCCCTAAGACCCATCATAGGAAAATGCAACATATTGCTCCACCATGGACAGAAGATTTGGATTTGGTCTGCAACTTAACTTGAGACTACATGAAAGTCCTCACAGGAAAGGGTTCCTTCAAGATGTTGTTGACTGCCCTAACTGCAAGGCGAACAGGGGAAACAGCTGCCCCACAACTCAGCTTCTTCAGAGCACAGAATGGGTACACAAAGCATCTCTGTAAGGCCCCCTGGTGGCCTGGCTCGGTGGCTTTATCAGGTAAAACTGGCCTCTACTCCAGGCGCGGCCCACAGGGAGCCCTGCCTGCCTCATTTCTGTGCCCCCTCAGCTGCACACACCAAAAAGACCCCCAGGGCTCCCTAGTCACGTTCATGTGGCTGAAGACGTCCCTTCTGAACTCTTGGTCTTAATGAGAAAAGAAAGTGAAGCACAGTAGAACTGTCCCAGGTGCCTGAGGGACAGAACTAGAGCTTCAGGCAGCTCTCCGGGCTCCAGGGGCAGATTGGGCTCTTTCCACTCGTCTAGGTTATCCAACGAAACTCTAGTGGGTGGGTATGTTTCCCTCACTCTGGAGCCACTTTCTTATTCAGTTCAAGGCCACACCAAAAGAAATTTCATACACTTTAATGGATCAGTGACATCAGTCTTAAGATCTGCAGCATGGTCAGTGTTTTTCACCACACCAGGATTAGAAACAGAAAACATTACCTCAAACTGATGCAATTCTACAGTGGGTAGCGAGGCTCATGAACAGTCCTTGAATTTCAAGCTTGGGTGATCTCATTCCCTCCCACAATTCAGCATCAAGTGCATTTAAGACAGAACTTACAGTGAAACGCAGTGCAAACGAATCTGTGTTTACGTGGCTTTGTTTCATCTGGACTTCTTTCCACAAGTTCCTCTTTCGGCCCTTGACAATGAACAGGAGGAGAGGGCTGACAGTGAGCAGGCGTCTTTCCTTCCCTTGCTGCTCTGCTGCCAACACCTGCTGGGCCCAAATCGGTAGACAGTGTGACCACTGCAAATGGTGTTTTCTTCTCAGGCTCAGAGACCAGAGCTGGCCAGTGAGATCCAGTCACCTCTCTGCATCTGAGAGAATGCACTGTGGAGGAAGCACTACAGAGGGCTTCCCACTACGTACTCCTGGGGTTTTGTTCTGTCTGGGCCGCTGCTTGTAATGGAGCCAATACCTACACAGAGACTGAGAAGCTGCTTGTGTTTTAAAGAATTGGTCCTTAGGACTCAGTGACAAAACTCACCCAGCTTCCACAGTGCTCTCTGCACTCAGAATGGGTCTGAAAGACTGCCTGTCCAGACTGCACTGACACACCCTTCTCCGCAGTGACAGACTCCCCCATCAGAGGAAAAAGAGCCAGGACAGCCACTAAGCAGCAGCAACAGCGTCAACTCCCATGAATCACACCATCCTGGCCCTAAGGGCAAGATCTCAGTTTTGCAAATTGAACAACTTGAAGAGGAAATGAGAAATCCTCTTGTGTGCTCTCCAGCTGGGAAGGACCTTCTATATGTCAGGCTGCTAGAAATCCTTCATGGATGGACAGTTACTACCTCTGCCTGTCACACCTGAAAAGTCCACAAAGGTGGAAGGCCTGCCCTTTAGGGAGAGGGCTACACACGCCTGTCTCTCAGACAGGCGTGACCATAAGACCTCTCGATTCAGAGAGTATAAAGAACACCATCTGGAAATTTCCATCCAAACCAAGATCAAGAAGACTCTGATTTATTAGTAGAAGAATGTTGCTGTTACTTGAATTATAAAAGCAAGGTTTGTATGTTGGTTAATTTGACAAGTTCACATCCAACATTACATAGCATATTAAAGAGAGCTTAGACCTGAGCTATAACACATGAAGATTATGGAACACATTCACTGAATTAAACACAAGTGACTTGGACAAATCCTTGGGTAGAAATAAATCAGATACAAATAAGCAAATAAGCAAAATTATGGAGCATTTGCTATATGCCAGACACAACATCCTTTTCATGTATCACCTGAAATAAATATCATTGTTAACTCTGAAAGGTTGGTATATTGTCCCTAGCTAAATGATGGAGAAATTGAAGGATATGGTGGCTCACTTAAGGACGCACATCCAATAAATGATGAAGTGAGCCAGGATGTGAATCTAAGAAGCGGGGCATCCTAACAGGTGCACCTACATATTCCACAGCATATACACATTCAGTTCAGAAAACACAATATATTTGCATAAATAATAGGATTGTGTTTCCTGAGGGAAGAAGAAATCTAACTCTAGGTCTTTAAAAATATAGGCCTCCCACTCTTTCTTCTCAGCACTGTAACTCAGCTTTTGTAACACACAGCATCATGACATATTTTTCCTTTTGTTATTTACATTGCTGCCACCTCAGTGAAGCTTCACGGTGCAGAAATGAGGAGACCAATGCCACAGTCCTGGGAAAGAAGGAACTTCACTTTGGTCCCCTAGTCTTTCTTCCTCACCTGAGTTCTTTCCAGAACACCTATGCTGTGTCATGCAAAAACTGGGACGGAGAATAAATTTTATCTCAAGGGCTTGCATGGCCCTACAGCAAAGCAGTGAGAACTTGGGAAAACAATTCCCAGAGCATCAAACTTTCCAAGCTCACACTGGTGTGCACAGGTGCTCACTTAGCCCCATGTCCCAGCAACATAAGGTCTTCCTTCACAAAACACCATGGATTTGCATTAGAAGACTCCAGAACCTATTATTTTACTCTAGACCAGCGGTTCTCAACCTCTGGGGCGTGATCCTAGTGGGGGTTGAACGACCAAAACACAGGGCTCGCCTAAAGCCATCAGAAAATACATATTTAAACCCATGCTATGCCATGGTGAAATGTTATTTATTAGAATTAGTAATAAATGCTTCTCAACATATAATTATTGTTTTGTGATTAATCACTATGTTTAAATTATGTTTCATTTGTAGCAATGAGAATACAAAATGAATATCAGATATTTACATTTCCGAATCATAACTGTAGCAAAATTACAGTTTTGAAGTAGCCACCAAAATTATTTTTTGGTTTGGGGTCACCACAACATGAGGAACTGTATTATGGGGTCATGGCATTAGAAAGGTTGAGAACCACGGCTCTAAACCCTACATAAACCTGCAGAAGTTCCTCTCTTGCCTATAACCCCCTTAGCACATTTTATTTTTATTTACTTATGTATTTATTTTATGCATTTGTTACAGGGTCTCATTATGCAGCTTGTACTCACAGTGATCCTCCTGTTTTAGCCTCCCCAGGTCTGCAATTACAGGCATGCACCACCATACCCAGTCTTGGTGGCTGGCTCCGAGCGGCTGGGGTCAGGGCTGGCATGGAATGTGGTGCCAGGGATCAAACCCCAGTCCCTGTGCCTTGCTAAGCAGGCACTTATTCTGCTGAGCTACCTTACCAACCTGCACATTCTTTTTTTGACACCCTTACCTGGTAAACATAAAACTTATTTCTATGTCCCATTATGTGCTTTCTCCTTCCTACTACCCCTTCTCAAATGCACATACCACAGAATGAGGATAAGGACTTTATTTTGTTTATTAATACATGCCATGTGCCTAGAGCATTGTGGCATGTGGTAATTTCTCAGTAAATATTTGTTGAATACATTAATCTATAAAACTTACTTACAGTAATGTGTACTGACAAGACATGTAATCCAAGCACAGTTTTGATCAGGTAAGCAACATCTATTTTCACTGATACCCAAATCTCAACATAAATTTTATCTACATTTAAGGTTGAAGAAATGTAATTATTAGTTTTGTGTAAGAACAAGTTAAGAGATGTGTAAAAAATAAAGACTACCTACTACTTGTACTATGAGGATACACAAAGAACAATAATTTTGTGTAGTTTGCCTGCATACTCTATTTATGGAGAAATGTAATTAGGCTTAAACCTAGAAGAATCAATAACTTACATGTGTGAGATTTTAGTAACTTTTTCGAAGTAAAGTCACTGCATACAAGGAAGTAAACTTAAAAATATATTTTAAAAAGCAAGATTATGAGCAAAGAGTTCTCTGAATGCTTCTTGTGTTTAATGATTATCTGTACTGAAGATCAAACATTCTGGCACCACTGAAAATCTCCAACAGGATTCCAGTGGAAATCAAAGGAGAACACAGACATATAAAGAAGAGCTTGTGAGATAGCTCAACAGACTAAGCACCTGCTTATGCAAGCACAGGGACTGGGGTTCCATCCCCAGCACCACCTGCTGTGGAGGACCTACTCCTAGGCAAGTTGAGTGAGCCACTGAGTCTGGGTGTGGTGACACACACCTGTAATCCCAGTACTGGGGAGGCTAAAAAAAACGCAGGATCATTACAATCCCAGCTGCATCATGAAAAACTATAATAAATACAGATAGAGAATGGAGACATAACAATTTGTATTAAAATTAATATTTGGACTTGGATGCTTGAGAAGCAGGAATAGCTAGCCAATCTAAGAAAAATATTTCATAGACATAAAGATTAAAAAGGAAGTGACATATTAAAACTCTAGGAGCTGAGGAGATAGCTCCATGGTCTAAATACCTGTGTGGCCAGCCCAAGGACCCAGGTTTGATCCTCAGTAGCATATGCTGTGCTGGCCCCGGGCCAAGATGACCACTAAGACTGGGTATGGTGATGCACATCTGTAATCCCAGCACTGAGGAGGCTGAGAAAGGAGGGTCACTATGAGTCTGAACTGCATAGCAAGACTCTGTACCAAATAAATAAAAGATTTTAAGAAATAACTTTTAAAAACTATGTATTGTTTACATTTTATGGCATTTTAATAGAAAAATATCCACAATGACATTAACTAATATGAAACTTTACTGTGTTTCATAGCAGCAGTGCTTGTTAATATGAATGATCCCATTTAAGTGGAAAACAGGGGCAGGTCACAAACCGGCTACCAGTAGGGAGGAAGGGAAGGCTTTGTTTGACCATGAGGAGAGTTGGAGAGATTGATATTTTAAAGTAGGAACCTGAGGAAAGTTGCACCCAATGCATGGAATGACGCAAAAGAAATGAGTGGTGAAGAACGACAAGCTCTTTGTGTCCCTGCCAAAAAATAAAAGTAAACTGAAAGACCCAGAACCATTTGATTCAAGATCCTGTTGCTATGCTGTCAAGTAGTCTCTAGAGAATCCAAAATGTAAAATGATTTGCTTCTGGACTATATGAGCATTAACAGAATATGGGCAGCTGGGATCTCTGAGCAGAGGGCCCTGGTGGGCTTCTAAGAAGCCTGAACACACTGGTTCATCACAGAATGTGTCACCAGAAACAGAGCTCTTTCCAACATCAACACACGATGTCAGCTCGCCTCAGTAATTGACAGTGATGGCTGACTGTCTCCCCCAGTGGAGTTTCTGTGTTATGAAAGAAAACCATTATTAAGTGGCTGAGGAAACAGACTATGGGCAAGGATACTGTCAAAAATTATTTTTTATTTATGTCAGTGTTTAAAATGCTTTTTTCTCTATTTAACATGATGAGCAACAAAAAAATAATAAATCCAAGAAACTGGAACTACTCTGAGCTTCTCCTTGTACCTAATCTCATCTGTACGTACACAGAGCTGGCGAGCTTCGCAGCTGTCAGTATTCACCACTCCATAACCTACTCACAGGACTCAGATCATTTCCCCTGCCTTCCACAAACCTGCTCATCAAGGCCTTTGGGAGAATACTAGACATTACTGAAGTTTAGAAAAAAGGAAAGGTAATAAAATACAGCAGAGGGTCCGGGCGTGGTGGCACATGCCTGTAATCCCAGCACTCGGGAGGCTGATGCAGGAGGATCGGTGCGAGTTCGAGACCAGCCTGGGCTACAAAAGTGAGCTCAAGGCCAGGCTCAACTGCATAGCAAGGCCCTGTCTCAAAAACCAAAAAAGACAAAAAAAAAAAATAATAATAATACAGTAGAAAAACATCAACATGGAAGTTGAATATTAAAGTCCCTAGCACTCCGTGGGCCACCTATACCAAGGCTGCCCAAGGTGCCCACCCAGTAGCTTGCATCCCTATTGCTGTCCTCTCCTGGAAACTCATTTCATCATTCCTCTCTCCTGTCTCCCAATAAAGGAATGCTTACTGAAATAAAATGGTCTAATTATGTGTTGTCTCATAAAACACCAATCCTTGAGGCCTCTTCTTCCACCTTTCAAGCTCTTAGCCAAGAACTTAATATTCAACGTAATTTCTTTTGTAAAATAAAACACTAATACTCATGACCTCCGATAGAATGGCTATTTTTTTAACTCCTCAGCATAAAGCACTTTACAAAATACCTGGTGAATAGCAGGCATTGTTGGTTATCACTGTTATGTTCAACCCTTCTATAGCCAGCAGGAGCTTTGTATGTGTTCAGTATCTTCCAGACTCCACAGTTCATCTTTTAAGTCACAACACTAGCTCCTCCAGCCCTACCTAGCAGTGGGGAATATACCCTGTCCTTGGTCTCTCAGTGGTCTCTTGAGGTACTTCCCACACTCGGCCATACTAATTTACTCCCAGCTATTCTTACAATGTCTAGACCCTGGCCCTTGGGTTCTCCCTAAATACCCAAATACTTGGCTCCTACTGGTACCCAGACTCAGAGATCTCCATGCTTGGGTGCATGGTAAAGCAATGTTCAGGATCATAATTCCAGTGTTCACAGCCTCAAAGTTACACACAGACTTCACTTTCTGAAAGGTGGCACTGAATTCAACTTTGATATTCATGTTCTTCCTTTCTTCTGAATTCATGAAGATTTGAGTCACTAGGTTTCCTTGAGGCCTCATGGAAATGGTTATGCTTAACTTTCAATTTCATTGATTTGGGAATTGTTTAGCTGATTACAGAAGAATTCTTCTGGGTGTGTGCAGGTGGGGCTTAGAGAGACCTTGGGGTATGTCTCTGGCCCCTGGCCCCTTCTTGTCTAGCACTCTTCCTGTGCTCTGTGTCCTGGATACCACTATGTGAGCAGTCTTGCTCTACCATGCTCTCTGCCATAATGTTTCTATCCTGCAACCAGCTGACCATGCACTGAGACCTCCAAGACTGTGAGCCAAAAAACCCTCTCCTATTTAAGATAAGAGTATCAGGTATTTTTGTCTCAGCCACAATGACAACAAAAAGCTAAGTAATATACCTAGGAAAGGTCTTCCTGTTATATTTTGAGAAACCGAGCCACTGCTTAAGATCCAGGGCTCAGAATGCCAAGGGACCCACCAAGTCCAGACCCTCACTCACCAGGAGTCATAACAACAACAGTTGAACAATTTTTTCCCAGAATGCTCTTCTCCATTGTTAAGATGTTCCAATGCACAGCCTAATTTAATCATTCCCAGAGTCCCATGAGGGAGAAAATTTTATTATAACCATTTCACAGGTGGAAAAACTGAGATTTAAAAATGAAAGAAGTAACACTTGCCCAAGATCACAGAACTGGTGAGTGGCAACGTGGAGTCAGAATACACTCACTACTTGGCTCGCTGTCACTGACATCACCTCTTTCGCACACCCTTCAAAGTGGCCCTATTCAGTCCCTCAAGACTTCCACACCTGATGAGGCAGTGAGCCTTACAGGCCACTCTCAGATACTCTCTATAGGCAAGAGGCTGGCAGATGAAATGGGTGACCCATTTCAAACCAGGGAAGGTTTCTGAGAAATACTAAGTAGAACAAGAGACTCCCCTTCAGCCACACTCAAAAAGAGCTTCATTTGAGGCTGTAGGTGATACTCTACAGCCCAAGAATAGACACAGCTGTCCAACACAGCCCTGGAAGAGTCAGCTTCAACCCCTGGAGTCACCATCTATTCACTACCATCCCCATCCCCTCCTTCCTCTGAGAAGCCCTCAGACTCCCAAAACTCCAAGGCCAGCGTTGGCATTTACTGAGTGAATCTAGACTGAATTAACTGTGTCCCAGAATCTTTTCTGAAAATATCTGAGGTTTCAGTCGGAATCCCTTCGTTTACCAAGCTAATTTACAAATCTCCAGTCCAAGTGACTGAGTGTATTGACACATCTAACCCAACACCAGAACACACTAGCCAGCTCAGTCTGTCACAGGACTGTGTCAGGTTTCTGAGATGCATTACAGGTATATGGAGCACCTTCTCTATGAAACCCAGGACTGGTGCCACTCAAACTCTGAGACCTTGGGGCCTGAGTGCCCAAGGAACTTCCACACAGATCTTTCTGCTGTAGGTTTTAGTCAGCTGTTCTTTCCCAAACATCTTTTTCTTGATGTCTTCTATCCTTAGAGTCTGGTTCTAAAGGAGCATTTCCTAGACCTTGCTTTAAACTTTTGTTTTTTATTCTTCAGGTATAATCCTGATTCCTCACTTCGCTGCACCACAGGTGACTAAAGCACTGATAAATCCCTGCTGTTTTAGTGTCTGTTTTAGTGTCTATGAGACACTGACAAGGCACCTTACCGCACAGCACAGTCCAAGAAACAAGGATAGGGGTCCAGAGAGCATCACTCCCTTCCTTCCTTCCTTCCTTCCTTCCATCCTTCCTGTGATAACATGGATTGAACTTGGGACCTTGCACTTGCCAGGCAGGCCTTTATGCCACTAAGCTATCTCTCAGCCCAAGCATGCCATTCCTAGGCAATTCATGAGCCTGACTGCACTCCACGGAGTTCATTTCTGGGATGAGCAATCTGAATGACTGTGAAGCTTCTCTCCAGTTCTGTTTTCTACTCTTCTGGGTCATTGTCATTGTCATTTAATATTGGTCATCATTTCTTCTCTAGTTATACCTCTTCTTATCTTCCTTACAAAGGTTGACACTTCCAGTTTGTCTTAACCTTGCAGGTAGCTGGATATTTCTGTTTTGTTTTGCCTATGCTGCTAATTTCTGCCAAATGGTAGTACTTACATTTATCCAATTCCTTTGTTTCAGCTTCCATGTATTTCATTTTTATTTGCACATAAATCTCATACCTTTCTTCCTAACTTTCAGTTATTCTCCTGAATATTTTTCCTTCTTAAAAAGATTAAATAGATGATAGATAGATAGGTAGATAGATAGATAGATAGATAGATAGATAGATAGATAGATAGATCCTCCACAGATTATTTACTTGATATCTCCTGAGAGGCTTCAATTGTTTTCTGTGTTAATAAAGGCTTTCAGCTTCCCTACTAACACATATCATTTTAAGTTTGTACCAAGGATACAGCAATAGTAAGTTACCCTTAAAATAGTGACTGGTGTCTTTTTCAGGCCATATAAATATAATAAAGGTTATAAGAAGTTAATGTTGTCTAATAACTTATGTTAATCCCACAAATATAAAAAAAATTGCAGCTACCAGTTGACAATGACATAAAATCCTGTATAGACAATGAATACCTTGCCAAGTGCGTGTTCCAAAAGAGAAAGGGACATCACCTTTAACACAGATGGGTTTTCCTATAATGCTGGCATTTCATCAAGAGCAGGGAAGATCTGGGAGTAGCATAAACCAAAAATCACTGAAGCTGTATTACTGAACACACTGAAATGGTAAATAATGTGTCACTTTGGTCCACCCAACATATTATATTTCATATTTTTTTCATGAATAAATGTGGTGCTAACAGCCATAAAAATTCACAAGAATCTTCGAGTTTATTAATTCATGTAATTCACTCCAAGCAAAATAATTTTTTCTAACCTTAAGAGTAAAGATTACCCAAATAAGACACAAGTACATCTTTTGACTAATCCCCAAGCTCTCCAAGTTGCTACACAAAAGCACCAAAAAAATCAGAATTTTCAAGGCCCATATGTATTAAGTATCACCCAAGCTGAGACTTTTCTATGATATATTCCATAATGAACTACAAGAAACATTTTAAGATAATATTCAATGAAAATCCCATTGTCCCTAAACTGGAGCTCTGACATTAGTCTACAACAGCTTTGGATTTTCCTCCTAAATTTATTGACAAGAAATCAACAAATAAAAAATTATGAATATTTAAAGTGTACAATATCATAAATCAACATACATATACCACAAACACTATACCTATGCAAAACTTCAGATACAGTATGGCCCTTGCTCCTCACAGTATCAAAGGATGAGACCCTAAATTGCACAGAGCCAAATAAGCACGCCTGCTGACAATGGGTTTAAAATTAGTTAACTAATCAAGGGAGTGTTTATTTAATACAATCCTTTCACCACCTGTGAAGTCTTCTCTTCCCCTTCTCCACTTCAAAGACCTCTATATCACTGACAAGACCAAATATCTATCTCATAAAGGATAAACAAACTGCAAGGGAGGGGGCAATGGGAAGATAATGAAGAAAGTTCAGCCACTTACCTCTGTGCAATGCACTTACATCTCCTTTAATGGATTTACAATGATAATCTATAATCAAGGTACTATGAACAGACTTAATTACAAGAAGCTCTAAGTAAGTTCAAGTAAATTTCATATTGTCCTCTCTGGTGTACAAAACAATTTAAGTAAAATACGCCCAGTCAGGAAACCTCTTAGAGCAAAGACGAAAGGATTCCTACTGGCCCTGAGCACCAGTTACCTGAACACCTACATGGGCTCTCTAGACCCCATTACCTCCAGGAAAGGCTCCCCTGTTCTGCTTCCTGCTTCATATTATGTGCTTAATTTTTTAAAAAGACAAGTCACCTACAAATATCCACAGGAACTAAGGACTAAGTCTCCCTTTGAAAGAAACCCAGAGGCAAAGTCTGAATGAATGGTGTATTTTTCATAAAGGGAGTAATCAGGATAAAAGAACAATCCTGTGTCCCTTGCAAAGGCCATGACCTTGAATCCAAATCTTCTTCTGACACAAAGAATGTTCGCAACCACTGAGCTCAAGACTGCATTGTCTTGGGAAGTTCGCAACTCTTTCCTTAGAAAGGGTTAGAAAGGGTTAGATAGATCCTCTTTCCTTAGAAAGGGTTAGAATTCAGTGGTAGACGTTGGGGGTGCAGAGTGGTATCTAAATGGCATCTGGAGACTGTTCCAACCTCATAACTGTCCCACTAGATCAGTAACTTTTAGATGAACTTAAATATATTTCAAAACTTCTTAGCTTCAAGGTGATTTTCTGAATACATATTTGAGAAAGAATTGTTAATACTTCACAAACACAGTGAGCATTACCCAAAGGAAAGAAATCTTCTCAGAAGTGATTGGCCTTGATTTAAGCTGATTTTCCTATCAGATACCAGTCCTTATGAGCTTGCAGGAAAGAGACTTATATAGGTGTCTTCGCCTAGCTATTTTTTCACTTTAAAGATCAATAAAAATGCTGTACCCAGGTAAGTCAGTGGCACACAGTAGGAAATAATTCCTCCTTGGCCCAAAATCTACTAGTGTGTTCTCACAGACTTATTTCCCTAACACCTCATCTTCAGCTCCCAAACCATCAGACTAATGAGGCTTCCAAAGAATTGCTATTTCCCTCCCCAAATTCTACCTCTCACACATTGCCGCAAGCCGTTTAGCTGTAGAGGATCGTGAGTGCTTTTCTTTGTCTCTCTGATTCAAGTGTGTGTGTTTCCTTGGGTCTACCAGGCTCAGTGCGATGGCTGGCCAGAGTGGACTGAAGCATCAGCCAACCCTGGAACAATGAGGCTCTTTCTCTGGCTGTCACATGAACAGCGTTGTGTTTCAGCCATTGTCCCTGCACGCAGGGAAAGGCCTGGGTTCTCACAGGCCAACTATTCTCCATGACCCCCTCTGGCCCAAGTCACTAAAATTTTTTTAAAAGGCACATTTTTTGAAGGCGACACCACAATCCCAAGAGGGACTCTTATGCCCTCCTGGACCACTTGCATCAGCGTGCCTTGTTAAAAATTCACATCCCCAAGTGCAACCAAACACTGACTAACTCTACATCCAAATGTTAGGATTTGTAAGTGATTCTCATGCCTTAGAACTTTAACAGCACAGGCTAAACAGATGCTTCATGAGTCTCCTACACTAATAAAGACCTGCCCTTGTACATCTGTTTAAGGGATGAGCTAGAGGTGAAGAGAATATGGAGAGGATTTCATACCATCATGGTCCAGTTTTCCTATGGGAGGCAAAAAAAAACCTCTTGGGAAAAGAAAAGGTAAAAAAAGATGAAGATATGTGGGAAGGAGACAGGAACATGTTACACATTTATTGGCTGTTCTGGAGTGAGTGGACTTTGGAAGGCAGGTCATCAGAAGTAGAGGAGAGATGCTTGGAGAGTAGTAGTGGGGCACTGGAGCCCTGTGGGAGAGGCTGAGAGGTCTTCAGAAAAGGACAGAGGCAAGAAACTGCCCATGGAAGAGCTCTGCAAAAGCAAGTACGTTTTGCATTTAGCTTTAACTTTTAAGACTGGAGCTTGATCCACAGCCTTAAACCTTAGAAGCAAGCTATGCAAAACCACATTTGGTGGCATTTTACAAAGTAGAGGAATCACAGTGATACTAATGATAGAATGGGTGGCTTCATGCTAAAAGAAATAATAAAGTCGTGTGGTAAGATCAACTTTAACATAAGAATAAACATAAATTGAGAGCCTAATGACACTAGAAAAAAACATGAGCCTTGTCCCTAAATCTATGCCTAAAAACACCCAGCTAAACTTTCTTTAAAGGTGAGAACTTCTTAGTAATTACCAATGTTGTTTTTTGTTGTTTGTTTTTTGTTTGTTTGTATGTTTGTTTGTTTAGTAGTGCCAAAGATTGAACCCAGGAGCAGATATCTACCACAGCATCATATCCCCAACCATTTGTATTTTTTGAGACAGATATTGCCTTAGTTGGCTTCAAATGTGTACTCCTTGCGTAAGGCTGCTTCACAGCTGGAAATGCAAGCATGAATCACTATGTGTGGCTGCAGTTACTTTTTTCAAGAAACAGAGTCACATGTTATCATCAACTCTTTATCCACATTTCTTAAAAACAGAGAAGTACTCTCCAAGATAGCAATAGAGATGGGATTTACGTGTTTCTAGTTTTGATTATAGAATTAATCCCTGGGCCCAAAACAAGAGTTTCATAGTTCTAGCTCCTTTTTAAGAGAAACAAGTTAAATCTGTGTACTGCCTATCAGCCAAATACATGCCATTCATCTGGGTTGGGCACATTAAAGACACAGTACTTGGGTAGCCCCAACCACTGGCCCACCTTGCTCCCCAAGATAAGATGTTCTTCATAGACATGAATATTCCACCCATCAAGAATTCTATGCTGAAGTACTATTTTCTTTGTGCATGATTTATTGCCCTCTAAGTAGGAAATGGAGGTGGTTAAATGCTTTACACAATTTTTTTGTCTAGGAGAATAAATCACTAGAAATGAAGCAGGAGAGGAAATCAGGGGAAAGGAACAGTGATAACAGGATACATTACCACATTCATACTTTTTCACCTGGGCTAATGGCACAGAACAAGCAGCACCCAGCCCCATTGACACAGCCCCACATGATTCTAGCCTGTGAAGTCCTAAGAAGTAAGATGATATTGGTTTGAATCTTCTTTTCTTCCTAATATGAGAAATTCTTGTAAATGTTCTAAATTAATCCTCTACAATAACTATGAGAATAATCACAGTGAAAAACAATATTAAACAGTGAAAAGAGTTGAAAGATCAATAAAACAGTGAGATAAATTCAGATATAGAGAATGAGTGAACATGTGAAGAGGTTAGAGCCAGTCACAGGATGTGCAATGGTCCAGGCAGAAGATTGTGCAGGCCTCACCAAGGTAGAAGAGTGCATTTGTTTGTTTTGATACTGGAATCTGAACCCCAGGCCTTCACACTGAACTGTATCCCTTTTTCATTTTGTACTTTGAGAGAAGGTGTAGCCTAACTCTAAACTGACCAGACGAGACTTGAATTTATGAGCTTTCTGCCTCAGTCTCCCCAAGTACTGAGCCTCTGTGCCCAGATGAAGAAATTTACTTTAGAAACAGAACTGAAAAAGAGGACAAATAGTGGAACTCAATGAATTTTACATCGACCCCCAAAACTAGGCTATGGTGTAAAAACCAATACCCCCGAGAACCGGAGGGTATGGGCAGCCTACGTGCTGCGTGCCCGGAGCCCAACCATCTGGATCTTGCACCGCACCTATTGATGCAGCTACCTCCTGCCCTGGGAGACACAGCCTCTCCCGCAGCAGCTGATGAATGGGCATTTCTTCTTGTTTAGCTGGTGGCAGAGCTGCCCACAAGCCAACAGTTTGGCTTTGGCAGTAGCAGCATCTTTGTTGTTACCCTAGCAAGTATTCGTTCATAACTCGAGTGTTTTTGTCAATTTTCATTATTACAGGAAAAGAAAGGGAAAATGGAAAAATTCAAAGCCTAGCAGCAACCAGAAGGGATATTTTTCTGGCAAGCTTGACTTAATTTCTATGAAAAAGGAAGTTATTCGGCATCAGCATGACAAATCTTTAATCTGAATCATACATTTACTGAACTGGAACTTAAATGAGAAGGAAATAATCACGTTTATAGAAAACTAAAGAAGGAAGAATGAGAGGCATAGCCACTGAATTCTGTGTAAGTGGCAATGAATTATTTGAGATTTTGCAGTATATTTGGCTTCCTATAGCTAGTACTAACTATGATATATGGCCTTTGCCCGATCTTCAGTGCATTTTCAGGACAGTAGGAAACATGGTGTTCAACCAGTCAGCAGATTTTTGAACAACCACAAATGCATACAAAAATATTTTATAAACTGAAAAGCCTAAGAGCAAAGGTTCTTTTTATTGGCCTTGGCACTTCCATTCCAGCGTCTTCATATTGTCATTTACAACCAAAACTACCCCAAAGTATAAGTACAGCTCTTTCATATGGGTTCCTAAAATAATATTGAAAATGTAATATTAATTCAGTGCTCTTTGATGTTTTGGAGTCCACTTGTAATGGTATGATCATCTACCATGTCTTTTTACCATTCCAGGCTATGGATATTATAATGCAGTGGTAGTGAACACCAGTGGCCCACCTTACTTGTTTTTCTTTTAAGACAAAAGATGTTAATGTATGTGTTATTTTTTCTAAACCAAAGCCTCATTATGCAAGTTTAAGGGTAGTGTTGGCACTTTGCAGCAAGTATGTGGGTTTGGGGTTGCAGCTGGGGCACTCCTCATTAAAAGGTTCCCCATTAATGTCGCAGACAATGTGCAACCAAATAATAATTTCTTTACTGGCTTTTCCATAACTCTTATACCATGCAGAGATTGTACCCAACAGTGTGCACTGAACAAATAAATTATCAGTTCATTTTTTTTCCCACATTCTCTGGGCATTAATGATGTATCTACTATATGCCAATCATTTCAGTAAGAGCTTCCAATAAACAACAAAAGAAGGTCAAAGGGCTTGGCCAAATAGCTCAGCAGATTAAAGTACCTGCAAGCAGGGGAAGGGGCTGGGGGTTTGATCCCCAGGCCTGTCATGCCAGCCCCACTCCTGGGGCGCTCTGAGATGACAATTGAGAATGGGTGTGGTGGCGCATGCCTGTAATCTCAGATCTTGGGAGGCTGAAAACAAGCAGATGTAGTAGTGAGACTCTGAACACCCTGTAGATCCTTCCCTAAAATACAAAGGAGGAGGAGGAAGGAAGAGGAAGAAGAGGAAGAGGAGGGAGAGGAGGGGGAAGGAGGAGGAGGAAGAACAAGAGGAGGAGGGGGAGGAGGAAGAAAAAGGAGGCAGAGCAAAAGGAGGAGGAAGAAGAAGAGGAGAAAGAGGAGGAGGAAGAGAGGGAGGAGGAAGGAGGAAGAGGAAAAGGAGGAGGAAGAAGAGGGGGAAGAAGAAGAGGAGGAGGAAGACAAAAAAGAGGGAGAAGAAGAAGAAGAAGAAGAAGAAGAAGAAGAAGAAGAAGAAGAAGAAGAAGAAGAAGAAGAAGAAGAAGAGGAAGAAGAATTTTTGAGTCAGAAGAAACCTTAAATATTATCCACCCCCACCCCTGCCACACATATTTCCAATATAGGTTTACATGTGAGGACACAGATGCTTGAGGCCATGCTGTATAATTAATTAATTAATTATTTATTTTATTTAATTTAATCCTCTGCAACACTTGCTTTTACATGCCTCTTAATAGGTACTAAAATCACCATAGCCAAAAAGTGTTGGGGACTTAATTTACAGGGTGCAGGTGTCACATGAAGGAGGCCTTAACAGGCTTGACATGAAGGAGGGTAGTCATAGGGCAAATAGTTATGCACACTTATTTGTAAAATGTAACCAGAAAACTTCAATAATGCAAAAGTTACAGCAGTTTTCAAATGCAACTGATACTTAACAAATACTTATGAATGAATGGTTGGTCACTAAAAATAAGTTAGAGGAGGTATTGATGCAAAGCATTTCCAAGGAAGAAGGTTGTGAACTGAGTATAGATTTCCAGACTTCTAACCTGTTCCAAGCACTCTTGTTTTCAGCCAGTTCCCACATCCTTACAAATCCCAGGACTGGCATGGGCACTTTTCCCCCTGCTGACTGTGTCCAAACCAGAAAGCGATATAAAGATCACATCTGAGCTAAGTTTAACAATCCATCTTCACACATGAGCAATCTCTAAAACCCACCCAAACAGGAATAAACTAATGACTTTAGTTTATTCTCACTAAGAAACTCTTACTGAGAGCTAATAAAAGTTACATTATAGCAATGCAACAGGTAACACTACCACCATAGTAAAAGCATGGTAATAACTAGTACCTGCCTATTACATGGCAAGCCAGGGCTCCACATGCCCTAACTTATTTAAGACCTAACTCTCTAGGGTAAGCACTATCATTACAAGACTGATTTTATGGATGGGGATTTTTTTTTTTTTTGTCTTTTTTGAGACAGGGTCTCACTATGCAGTTGAGGCTGGCCTTGAGCTCACTTTTGTAGCCCAGGCTGGTCTCGAACTCCCACCAATCCTCCTGCCTCAGCCTCCTGAGTGCTGGGATTACAGGCGTGAGCCACCACGCGGATGGGGATGTTTTAAATGACAAAACCACAATTGGAAAGTAACACAGTGGAGAGTTGGACCCAAGTGCCCTGACACCTGGGACTTATCAGTAGAGCTCTTTGACCTCTCTGTGGCAAAACAAAAAGTGGCCTGCAAGCTGGCATCTTGGATCACTCACCTCAGGAGGAAGGCATTCTGTATAGTGCCATTTGGCCTATATTTTCATCCCCAAGGTCTAAGTATTTTGACTTGGGAAGGCTATGCACAAAGTGAGACCCACAATTCAATAAAGCAAGAAGAAACAAGAACTGCCACTCCCTGCCATAGCACGGCCTGGTTATCACTCCTGAAGAACAAGTAAGAACAGTTAAATTGGGCCTAATACAATTGAAAACTGAGCCTCGCTGAGGAATGTAGGTCTTCTCTTCATGTGAAGGTATTGTTAGAAGCCATGAAAATGACACCATACGTTATGTATTCAGTAATATCACCACAGAAAAATGCTTTCAGAAAGAAAAATAAAGACAAAATATTTTCCTAAGCCAGGGCAAAAAGTCCTAGATCAAAGGAAGCTAGGAGAAAGACTAACAAGTAAAATAACAAGTAACTATGGCTTGGAGAAGTAGCCCTTCTAGCAGTCCCAGGGGGGCCAAGCGTTCTGACAAGGACTCTGAAGCCCAAGTTGCCTGACCTGTAGCCCTGGCATGCCTAAACAACGCTAAGGATGGAGGGAGGAAGGGAGAGCATCCCGCAAGGCTGCACAGTCTGAATATCAAATACTAGAGAAAAAAAAGTTTAGAAAACAAGTGAAGATCCCAGAAAAGTGAAGCAGTTCTGAAAAGAAAGATCCAACTAAAACTACTTTCCAAGCTCGGATTCCCACCAAATCTTCCTCAATCCAGGTTGGTAAATTCAACACGGAACAATGCAAGGATTAAATTGCCGTTAAGGCAATGCAAGGATAGAAATTAATGCAAAATAGTGGGTAGGTCCTCCTAGCAAAACTAATCCTAGAATTCCCTGCATTGTCCCAAGTAACGCCAGCAAAAACAAACAATAACATTAAGCCCGGAAGACACACAAGCAACCCAGGCAGAGCCCATCACGCCCACCTCCACCTGCAGGACCCTTTGCCCGAGGGATTTATGCGCCACTCCCCTCCAAGAACCCCAGAGCGCCCAGCCAAGTTCTACGGCCTCCAGACTCGCGTTTGTCTAACTCTTACCCAGATTCAGAGATTCTCAAATTCACAGAGCCGTCCAGGATGAGAAATCTTTTCTACTCAGCGTGTTCGCCTTTACGCAGCGTCCCGAGGAGAGGTCACTCGCAGAACCTCGCTCCAGCGCGGAGACTCGGACGGGACAGGTGGCGACGGCTCCGCTTGTTTCCAGACTCCCAGCTTTGAGCACCGAGAAAGAAGTTGCTGCAAACTTGAACAGCGTTTCTCCTGTCTGGCCCGAGATGCTAAAGGCGGTGACGGAGGCGGAGGCGGAGGAGAGTAACTTGAGCCCGGGCTGGGGTGCTAGCAGTTGCCGGCGCCGCAGCTGCCGGCCGAGGAGGTTGGGGCCGGGGTGCTCCAGGCGCAGCTCGCCGCTCCCGCTGCTGCCGCGGGGCCCTCCGGCAGCACCGCCACCCTGCAGGCTGCTCCAGCCCCTGCTCCTTGGCCGCCCCCTGACAGGACCCCGCCACAGGCTTGGAGTTGGAGACCCACGGCCAGCGCGGGCCCCTCCCTGGCCGCTGTCCCCAGGAGAACGCAAGTACCAGAGTGGACAGCGCGTCCCGGTGCGTCAGGGAGGGGCGCGCTGCAGCCAAAGGGAAGGGTGCGGGGTCGAGCGCGACGAGAGGCCGGGAGGTGGAGGGGCGAGGGCGAAGGAGCCGCGCGAGGGGCGGGGGAGAGAAGCCGGGGCGCGGGGAAGCCCGCCGGGCCGGCCCGCAGTTTCCTGGCAAACAGCGCCCTCTGCTGACGCTGAGCAGCCCCGCGTACCCGACTGGAAAGCGAACTTCGGGAAAGGCCTGCGCCCCCTCTGGGCCCTTCCCGGCCCTCCAGACCCTGGAGGCCAGGGAACCTGTGAACGACCGGCAAGATGCAAACCATTCTGATCGCCAGAACGCTTGGATTAGTTCTACACACGAAAAGCCATTCCAAAGTTACACCAGACAATCTTCTCTTCCTGCCCTCGCGGGGAATTATCTTTTCTTTAGACAACTCGAAGAGCCCGCTCACCCCGGGCCAGGCACAGCTCCGGCCTGGCAGGCAGCGCAGGGGCGCATTGTGTCTGAGTGAATGCACAGCGGGAATGAGTGAGCATCGTCCTTGTCTGAGCAGCCATCCACGCCTGAAGCCCCGCGTTCCTCTCCCCTGGAAACACACGAGGAAAGAATGGCCTCCTTCATCAGCTGGTGACTCCAGGCGTCAGAGTCCTTCCCTGGCAGCAGCGGCCTTGTTTCTCTCAGGGGACCACCCTGCCCCATGTACGCAGCACAGTCCGGGTGGGAGGTCAGTGAGAATGGACAGCCTCAGCCTGCTCCGAGGTGGTCGCTGGCTGACCTAAGCTGTCTCCTCAGTCCCTTCCTCCCAGGAATCAGGACTCCGATGAGAGCGGTGTAGGGACAAATAAACCTGAAGCATACTGAGCCATTCGAGGGACACAGGCCATTATTTTAGGCCTGATGACAACCTGCTTATGGAATTGTTGTTCCACTTTCCTCTGAATATTTTAATCAACCTTATTGAGAAATAATTTGCGTTCACCACATTGTCCTCATATAAAGTGCACAGCTTGATGCGTTTGGGACGACACAGACCTGTTCAGCGGCTTTTTTTTTTTTAATTTCGGGGGGTGTTGTTCATTTGTTTTGGTTTGGTTTTTTTTCAGTACCAGGGATCATTCAGGACCTTATGCTTGCTAGGCAGGTCTTTATGCCACTGAGCTATATCCCTGGCCCAACATTTTTTTTTTTTTTCTAATTTTGAGACAAGATCTCAGATTGGTCTCAAATTTGTGACCTTCCTTTCCCAGCCTGCTAGAGTTCTAGAATTAAAGGAATATGTTAGCTTGTTGTTTCTTTTATCTCATAGAAGGGGAATCACCTTTCCTCTAAATCATAAAGAAATGTGTTTAGCTATTTTTTATGTCTGAATTGTGTTCATCAACTCTCCACCTACACCTATGTTTTCAAGATTTTTACCTACTTTCTTTTCTACCAGATTTAGTGCTCCTGTTTTAATATTTAGGTCTTTGATCCATTTTGACTTTAGTTCAGTGCATGGTGATAGATATAGGTCGAGTATTAGTCTTTAGTATGTGGAAAGCCATTCTTCCTCGTACACATATTAAAGAGGCTATCTTCAAGTGAACATGCTTGGCCCTTTTGTCAAAGACAAAGCAGGTGAATGTGTATAGCTGTGCATGCTGTTCCACATCTTCTAAGCTGTTCCATTGATCCTCAGGTCTGCTTCATTGCTAGTACCATGCTGATTTTATCACAGTAGTTTTGTAGTACAGTTTCAAGTGAGGGACTATGATGGCCCCTGCTCTGACTTTGCTTCTCAGAATTGTTTTTCTATTCTAGGTCTCTTCTATCTTCAAATGAATTTTAAGAATATTTTCTCTAGTTCAATGAGGTATATTAATAGTGTTTTGATCAATATTGCATGAAATCTGTATAACAATTTGGAGAATATGGTATTTTCCACAATACTGGTTCTTCCTGTCAATGAATAAAACATTCTTCCATTCTTTGACATCCTCTTCAATCTCTTTTTTCAGAGAACCATAGTTTTTAATGCATAGATCTTTTCCTTCCTTTGTTAAATTGATTCCTAAGTTTTTCTTTTTCATTTCATTTTTTTCTTTCTTTTTATGCTATTGCCAAGGGTGTGGTTTTCCTAATTACTCTCAGTGAGTTTGTTGTTTTTGTATAGGAAGGCTGTTGATTTTTAAGTAATGACTGTGTCCAGCTATACTACTGAACTTGAATATTAAATCTAGAAGGCTTTTGGTGTTTTGGGGGTTCTTCTATGTAGAGTATCATGTCATCCACAGATAATGGTAATTTAACTTCTTCCTTTCCTATCCTTATTCCTTTTCTTTCTCTTGTGTAATTGTTCTGGTTAATGATTCTAGAATTATGTTGGATAGCAGTGGTAATAGTGGACATCCTTATCTTGTTCCTTATGTTAGAGTGATAACTTTTAGTATTTGACCATTTATTATGATGTCGGCTATTTGTTATATGGTGTTCTAGTTTGTAATTTTGCAAGGGTAAACAATACAATATACATTTAATTATAAGACTATTTTATAATAGCTACCCAAAGAGTCATATACAAAGAGAGTGCAAGAAATCTTTCCACACACTAAATACTAAAGAATCCAGCTGGGGACCTGGACCCCATGGTAATGTCCTGCATGAGTCTAGCTAAAGATCTAGAGCCCATAACAGTGTCCCCTCCCCTGAATCTGACTGGATGCCAAGAGCCCATGACAATGTCTCATGCAGGCCTGTGTCACTAATCTATGCTAAGAAGGCAGAGATCAATGATGGAAAGTCTGTGCCAGCTGGATGAAGAATCTGTGCTAGTAGCCTGAAGGATTCGAACTGGAGCCAGAAAGCTCCAAGAAAGAACCAGAGCTCCCAAGAAGAGGATCACAGCCATTCTCAGCAGCAGTGAGGTCCTGAGCTCTTCTGATGATGAGAATAACTGAGTTCCCATCAGAAAAGCCAGGGTGACAAGTTTCTCCTGTGGACTGAGCAGTGCACTATCTTCCCCTCTAGAGCCAGGAAGCAATGCTCCAAGTGAGGACCAGAGCTTTCTCAAAGTGAACTGTAGTCATTCTTGGTGATAACAAAGTTCCAAGTTCCTCTGACAATGGAAACAGCCAAGTTTATCAGGAAAGCCAGCATAACAAGCTCCTCCAAGAAAACCAACAACTCCTTATAACTTGCCAAGCAGCTTCCAACAGTTTCATTTCTTCTCCAGTGCTGTTCCTTACGCTGCTGGCAACAACCCTCAGGTGGACCTCCCACACCCAGCAAGCCTCACACTGGTTCAGTTCAGATGGGTGTTACCACCAATTGTTGATCCACTGTAGATGGCTTTTATCAGATTGAAACAAAGACTATCTATTCCAATTTTCTGCAGGGTTTTATCACACATGTATGTTGGACTTCTGTTGTTATGGTCGTATCTAGTTGTCCCCCGCAAGCCTCATGTACGTCACGGGGCAGATGCTGCTGGAGGAGCAGCAAGTGGCTTGAAGGGCATGGACAGAGGACCAGGGCAGAGCTCAAGGGGCAGGACCAGGGAGGCTCAAACCATTAAACTGACAGCACATGCTGTCAGACACTTCCCCTCTCTAGATGGTGGTCTCTCCGAGGTATGGAGCAAATCATCCTGGACACAGCAACATAGAGTCTCTAGATCTTGCTATGCAATTCAGGCTGCTTTAATTTATGAAATTTCCAGTAACTGTGAGCTAAATAAACCTCTCCTTCCCTAAGCTTGTATGTCAGGAATTTGTCCCAGAAACAAGAGAAGAGTAACTAATACATTCATCAGATGTTTTTTCTGTATCTATTGAGATGATCAAGTGATTTTTTTCCTTTGCTCTGTTAATATAGTGTATTACCTTTATTTTTCTTTAATTTATTGGAATCTGCTTTGTATACTAGGTCTTTTTAAATCTTACTACTTTTAAGCTGGGCATGGTGGCACACGCCTGTAATCCCAGCACTTGGGAGGCTGAGGCAGGAGAATCAGTGTGAGTTCGTGATCAGCCTGGGCTACAAAAAGTGAGCTCAAGGCCAGCCTCAACTGCATAGCAAGACCCTGTCTCAAAAAGACAAAAATAAATAAATAAATAAATCTTACTACTTTTAATAAGAAATAACAACGAGACAGTTTCAAAACATGTTAGGAGGACAGCCACAATAATTAATACAATTATATTGCTGTCTTCATAGTAGTTGTTCAGAGTACAAGATGCAGTCATAACTTTTCTAAACATCATTTGTACAAATATTTCTCTTTTTTCAGATTTAGAAAACATGTTAAAAGCATATTATTAATTATACTGTATGAAGTTAAATATAATGCCAGTTGAAGGGCTTTACAGATTAAACTACGCAGGAAAAAATGAAAGAGGAGAGCTATCATCTCCTTTGCCAAATGAGGGATAGGCTGAGCTGAAGAGTAAGAGTGGTGGAGGGGCCCAGAAATAGTATAGATTCCCACTTTGCAGCTTACAGAAACTGAGGAAGACTGGGGAGAGACCTGGATGAAAATCTGACCATACTCCTCGCTCACAAGATTTATTAGACACTGCCCCAGAGGGCCTGCAGGAAAACACACCTGCCTGTTCTACTCCCCCTTTCCCAAGCATGTTCCTAAACCATGGCTTCTATGGGAATCAGATGTCTGAAGCCAAGACATACTGGGAGCAGAACAGCTATTCATTTTCCAGATCTGACACTACAATTATGTGTTTGCCAGGGAGGTGGGGAGCCACGAGTGGTGGATGAGGGGAAACAAAAGGGGCCCTTCTCTTTTACTGCGTGGACTCAGAAGAGTTGGAATAAATAAAAGAGAAAAGAGATAAAAGAGGACAGGCAGAGGTCAAGGCAAGTCAGGGCCTGGGTTCACATAGATGACATGGCATCATAGAAAGATCCAGGATAGCCACTTAAGGAGTTGAGGGAGGGTTCAGCACCTAGAGGGAAGAAAAACACCAGGGCTTCTATTCCAACTCTACTGTGATGAGATGCAAAAGCCTTTTCCCTTTCAAGAATTTTGATGGTCTGTGTGAAGGCAAGAGAGCATGGTGTCAGACCTATAGCCCAGCCCAGGCTGTTTCTTTCCATTCTCAAAGGCCCTGCCCAAGAAAGTACAGAAATAACAGTCCCAGGTCTCTGCTCTTGTTCCCCAGATTCAAAAGTGGAAGAAGGCACAAAGACCCTGGAATTAAAAAGCGTGGCCATATACAACATTCTTTGGGGAGAGGGAAGAAGGTACATGCCCCAAAGGGGGTGCCTTCTTTCACCTGGTGGGAAGCTGGGCTTTTGCTAGTAGCAGAAACCACAATGGGAGAGGGTTCATATAAATAGCCTGCAGAACAGATCCTATTCCTAGAAAGACAGAGGAAAAGCCTCAGCTGGTATGGCACAGCTTGAATGGGATGTTAGAGGACAGTAGGCAGATCACTTCTGCAGGCAACAGTCCTGCCTCAGTTCCCAATGGTTCTGTAGACTCCAGATATTCCCCACATCTGGGACTCAGGGAGGAAATCATGCTTCACATGATCAGACATTGTTCACCAGTAGCACCTGGCAGGCCCGACAGATTGAGGGCATCCAGGTCAAAGTTGAGGCCAGGAGGCATCTCCCCAGCCAGCTCTTTTGGAGGATGGCCTAAGTCCTGTAGCTGCTGCATAAGATCTAGCACCATCTCAAAACAAGCCTTTTGAGCAGCCTCGCTATCTGTGGGTGTCTCAGCTTGAAACTGCTCACATATTTTGCCTATGACATTGTGCTGCTCCTGATATTTTTCAAAGTTCTCTGGAGGTAGAGATTCTTGGTGACTCTGTAACCATTCTGAATACTTCAGTGATGGATACAGCACATCCTTGGACAGTAGGTTCTGTGTGATACTCTGCATGATGGGGAGGATGTTTCCTTCTCCATCGCCTTCATCCATGCCCAGCCCCTCCATGGCCTTGTTTAGTTCTTTATCTGACATGCCTGAGTTCTGAAGATCAGTGGCATTTTTTGGCTAGGCCACTCAATGTCTCCTTTAGGCAAGTAGTGAGTTCTTTCTGGGAGGTCGCATCACTGCCCACTCTCCCAGCAGCCTCTGAGAGCTTTTGGAACTGCTCCACTAGGTGGGGGTTTTCCTCAGCCAACTCCTTCATTGCCTTCTCGAACTCTACAGTAGCTTGGGAAATCAGCTCACTGTGGAACAGTTCCTGGAAAAACTTCTCTTGGGAGGTGAACAAGGTATCTTTCCAGAAGCTCCTCCAATTCCCGTCCACTTCCGAAGCAACACTACTGCGTTGCTCAGAGGCGGCCATCTTGCTGCCTCCGACTTCTGTACAAATATTTCTGACAAAAATACTTTCTAAGAAAGTAATTGTATGTATAGTTGAATATTCCATAATAGTAGTGGGTTATCAGCAAAACTGGTAAAGTTGGAAGCTGTTGACTTGAGCCTTTTATAGCTCAGCCTACTAATCTGGCTTTACCATTTATGCCTCATAGTTAAACTTTTCTGCATGATGGTTGATTTGTGTATATTAGACAAACCCTGCATACCTGGAATGAGTCCTACTTGGTCATGGTCTATAATCTTGATTTATTGCATTTTATCTGTCAGTATCTTATGGAAGATTTTTGTATCTATGTTCATTAGAGAGACTGACCTTAGTTCTCTTTTTTGATTGCCCTTGGGCAAGCTGAACTGGTCACCAAGCTGGGGTACAGTGGCATATGCCTGTCATCCCAACACTGGGGAGGCTCAAAACAGGAGGATCACTAGGAGTCTGAGCTGTCTAGTGAGACCCTGCACCAAATACATAAATAAATTTTAAAAAAAATTTCCTCATAGACACTGTCAATCTGCTTTATGGAGTTTGACTTCTGTTAGAATGAATCTTTGCTTAGGAGACTTGGAAGCTCCTGAGCAAACAGCCTCATTTCTCCTCAAAGCAGCCAGGACTGGGTAGACTGTGTCACTACTTGTGGAGGGGAGGGTTGGCTTATGGTCATCCCTACAAATTTCTGTCTCAGTCTCCTTCCCCTTGTTCTAGCTCTTCATTACACCCTCTTCTCAAGGATGATGCTTGTGGGTCCCAGAGAGATAGCTTAGAGGCATAAGCTCTGACCTGGCAAGTAAAAGGACCTGAGTTCAATCCCTAGCCCCCCATTCCAGGTGTGCTGTCTCGGCCCCAGATGCCGAGTATGTCCACCATACAGAATAAATAAATAAATAAATAAATAGCATGATGCTTGTCCAGAATTTTGAAAATACAAGTCAATTTTTAAAATATTGAAAAAAGGAAGGGAGGGAAAGAAATGAATGAGGCAGTCATATTTGTAGTGCTGACTCCATGGTAGGAGTTAAAGGTGTCTTTCTATCTCCTTTATGCAGCATATTTCCAGACGTGAGGAAACTGGTATTCTTACAAAGAGATACAGCAAAGAGATACAGCAAGGGGATTCTACCCTGAGCTACCTATGTCCCCTGAATTGTTGTCTTTCACTTTTAAAATGTGATGTTAGTAAGAAGTACATTTATCATATGACCAAATTCAGTGTGTAGTATGTGTGTGCACGCGTGTGCTGAGAACAAGTTTCAAGAAATAACTGTTATCATTCTCAGTGGCCCCTGACATTTTCTGTACAAATCCTTGAATTTTAAGGTGTGGGTTAATCAGCTGGGGATTTTGTTTTCTAAATATGAGATTTAGATTTGGCATCAGAAGTGAGACCAGCATTTCTCAAACTTCTAGGTGGATGCTTGTGTTTCTGGGATGTTTCATTTCATTTTATTTAAATATTGCATTTACTTCTGTGACTTTTGGACTTATCTAGCAATTTGTAAAATTGTTACTGATACGTTTCTTGGTATAGCACCAGGCTGGGGCAGCTCTAGAGTTGAAAGCATGCCTATCTAGAATATTTCTGCAAAAGTAGACCTCTTGGGAGCAATGCTGTGTTTCAAGTGGTTCAAAAAGGCCTCCATCTTGCATATACCAAGATTAAAAATCGCAGCAGGTAAAGAGGACGCAGCGTTTTCTTGGCATCACCTTTTCCAGTTGCCACATTTGACACAATGAATAAATCTGCTTTAGTTTCAAATCTAAGCATTTTTAATACTGAGAATTTCTGTAATTATGTGTGAAAAGAAGTTTACAGATTTTGAAGGTACTGTGACAGTGCCACGTATCAAAGAAGCAACCTGTGTGGCATCTCCTTTAGTCTGCTTATATGAATACTTGCTGTGTCAATCAGGATGCTTGCTGTCAAGGAACAGAGGCCAAGTCCGACCAACCCAATAAAAAATGAAACCAGGGGCATCACTGAGGGATTCCAGAATCACTGAGGTCAGATGCCAGACCTCGGTCGGGTCAGCTACGAGACCAGCACTGAAATTGAGCAAAACCCTCTCTAGAGGACTTAGAAGGAGGAATCAAAGCCATGGTCTCTAAGCCAAAAACACTGGCCAGGCTTCTCCTGCTCAGGTTAATGCACTTGAACTGCTTCTTTCCTTAGCTCTCACATCATATCCTCCAATTGGAATCATAACAGAGAACAGTTATTTGGCTGAACTTGAATTCCAGGTTCCCTCCTGGATGTCCTGGGGAAACAGGGAAGAATTGAGTCTTTCGGACTTCTGTTTGGGGAATAGAAAATTCCTCTAAGAGCATAGGATGAAAAAGAGGTGAAATGTCCTAAAAGTAAGTCTAGATGCCACTGGGAAGAAGAAATGGATATTAAGACAGCATTAGCTGTAGTGGACAAAGCCCTGTGGATCCTGTACTTACTGCCAGCAAAGGAGGACGGTGAATAAGATTTTCTCAGGCAACTGCAGCTACCACATCAAGTCAAGGAGTACAAATGGCCCATATCTAAACAGGGGATCCAGATCCTTGCAGGACTTAATAAAAGGCATAGAAAACTAGCTCTGATAGCACCAGTAAGCCCTTCATTCCCCCATCCCAAAGGCTATCGGGGACAAACTGAAGAACTCTCGTTTATCAGAGTTCCTGTCATGGGGAAGCCATCATCTGCATGGTGTCTTTTTCTTCACCATATGAGGGTGGAAGAGAATGTTTTTCTCCTGACAATAAGTTAGCTAAGGATAGAGAGAGAAGCAAGAAAAATGATCCCAGAGGTGGGAAATGCTAGCACGAGGTGGAAGCCAGTGACTCTACATCTCTGCTCTTAGCTGGCCTTCCTTTTATGCATGGCAGGTACAGCTACCTCTTTGTAACCCCACCGTGTGTGTGTGTGTGTGTGTGTGTCTGTGTCTGTGTCTGTGTGTGTCTGTGTCTGTGCGTGAACACACGCACACACGTGTGTTTGAATAGGAGGACAGAAATTGAAAAAGAGCAACAGTGGAAAGTTTCTATTCCCGCTGTTTGGTGTGTTTTGTAGAGCATGATCCTGAGTTTCCTTGGGGTGCAACAAACACCACTGGGCTTAAGCAGTGTCATTGTCATTGCCATTCTGAGAAGGTCAGCTGCTGGTAGAGGAGTATAACCAAGGAGCAGGAACTGAAAGGGCAGGGAAGGAAAGATCAGAAGAAGGCGTGCATGCATCTTCCACATCAGAGGCCCATGCACGTGAGCCCCAGCAGGACCTCCTGAAGAGCCCACCTGTGCACTATGCTTCAGTGGCGTCTGGTCATCCATTAAGGTGGCATTGATCACTGGGTGTGGACCAAAGCAGCACTGGCCAAGGAAACACTGTCATTCTTTTCCATCATCCCTCCTCTAGGACTTCAACAATTAGAAGAGGTAGAAAAGATGGATCCCAAAGAAGGACGATAGGGAGATGAGGAGAGAGGCAACATACATGGAGTTCCTCTGGACAAGGCCGTTTGTACCACTGGTCAAACATGCGCCAGAGTGAGAGAAAGAACGAAAATGGATGCACACACGATGAGAGTCGAGCTATAAGCTCGATCCCAGTGACCTTGGCATTTACAAACCAGAAAGAGTCGGGAGTGCTACCGGAAATTCCCAACATGTTGTAAAGCAACAGAAAACAACTTCAAATCAAAGCATACCTGCAAAAATTATAAAGAAATCAGGCTTCCTATTAGCATCCCACTGAGAGCAGCTTCTCCAGGAAACTGGTCACAGAGCTGCAGAAACTGACTTAGAGTAGCTGAAGCCAAAAAAAAAAAGGGGGGGGGCTTTATTCAGAAATAACTGGGAACTTAAGAGTAACACCAGGAAAAAAGGCTGAGAAAGAACTATGCTGGGAAGGTGCACAGGGACAGAGTGAGGTTTTTGACCCAGAGCTCAACTCAGGCCTTGGCTCTTATCTGTGAAGTTCTACCCCATCACCTGATGTCAGATACTTCAGTTCTTACTGTCAGCACCCAAGCTCTGGACACACGAGTCAAGACAGCCACTGTCTCTTACTATGGGAAGCTGATGCCTCCATTAAACTGCCAGAAAGAATACTCTGTTGCCCAACATCCTCATCCTAAATCTGCAGTAGACAAACCTGGCTGGCTGAGCCTCAGTCACATGTCCAATGCTGTGCTATGAAGGAGACTGAAGAAGCAAATAATTTTCCTTTGTTGTCTGTTTCTTGCAAGGAAGTTACTTCCTCTTACTGCATCTCATAAGCAAAGTTTCCATAAATCCATAAGGTACTGTTGGCAAAAAGAGGAAAATATATTCCCCCATTGGCAATATTAGCCAAGGTTTTTCTCTCTCCAGTGATTAAAGTTCGCTGTCAGGGATTAAGGGACAAAGCATGCCTAGACTACAGGCCTCCCCACATCTTGGCCAGGATCCTGAGAGCAGGACACGCCCTGAACTGCTGTATGCAGTAACCTGGTCCCTATACTGAGCACTTCCCAGATGAAAAAGTGATACAGCTAACATGGATGCATACTAGAAGAAGATGCCCTAGGGAGAAAGACGGTGGGCAGATGGTGAACAAGCAGCATAATGGGAGCTGCCATGGAGAAATGCTGTTATGAAATCAAAATAGGGGAACAGAAACCAAACAAAAATTGGATATGCACACTTAGTGTGAAAACTACACCGTCATTATGAAATAAGTGCTTCTGTCTTTGCGTCATGTGTAGAATTTGGCTATTGGTGAATGGAGGTCTCAGTGACGTTGACAGAGAGTGGGCCCATCTCAATTGTGTTAAACTCTTTTACATAGATGTGTGCTATCAACTTAAAAATAAACAAATTATTGTCCTTTTCATTCTGCAAATAATAGAATTACAAAGAAAAACACATTGATCACATCATTTGATGTTGACTAGTTGTAGAGGATGGGAGAGTAGGTTTCATTGAATGAAATGATTCCTCTGTACCATCAGCCTGCATCAGATCAGTGCTGCTGTGCAGGTGTGACATAGAGCTTCTGCATCCACCGGCTTCGCAGGCACTGCATCAGGAGTTTGTTTCGACAGTGAAAAATCTGTTGCAATAGGGCTCAAGAGAGAATGGAAGGAAAGTACCAGAGAGGAGGTAGAGAAAGAAGAATTGGGCAGAAGAAAGTACAGACTACACTGCTGTGGGTCCTCAGGAGTAAGCTTGCATCAAGGCTTGGACACCCAGTTCTTATGCCCCCTCACGGAACAGTTAGTGGATATGGACTGCACCTAAAGAAAGAGAATAACTTGGGGGTGAGGGTCCTCACTTGGGCATTGCAATTAAGGAACTCAGCTAGGCACCATCTAAGCCAACAGTCTTTGCAGTAAAGGAAATGTGTGTCTTGGTCCTGAAGCACACAGTGGTGTCTGCTACAGGCTCCAAATACCTCTCCAGTGTCACTTCTGGCTATTGTCCTCTTCCTCAGGGCCTCAGACCCCTTCTCTAACTTCTCTTCATTCACACCTTAGAACCCTTGCTGTTTTCTGCCTAGAATGTGTGGCTTGCTCCCTGGCCTCTCGCTTGTCTTCTGTCTTCCAGCCACCGTTCCTATTTGGTGCTACAGCCCACCTGACTTCCCAGCACACCTGACCCCTTTTCTGCGATCTGCTTTCTCTTTTTGTATTGCCTTTCTACCCTCCAGGGTCCTAGGTAATTTAACTATTCATTAAGTGTATTGTTTGATATCTTTCTTTCCCCCACCAGAACACAAGCTTCTTAAAGGCTAGAATCTTTATCTGTTTTGCTTACCGATAAATCTCAAGCACCAAGAGATACCCTGGTGTACAGTGATTCTCAAATATAATGAACATATTTCAAATCAAAGCTTTACACTTCAGCAGAGGCTTTTTCTTCCACTTAGAAATTATCTTTTCTAAGTAGGAAATTATTTTTAAGATCAGAGTTTTCTGAACATGAATTTACTTAATTCACTTAATACATAAGCCCAAACCACAGAGTTGCCTGGATCTCACAAGCGAAGCAGGTTTATCTCTCAGATTATGATCATTATCTCATTGCTGCTGTAAAAACAAAGAAATGGAGGAGGAGTTATAGATAAAGCATTAATTAATCAAGGCTGTAACTTTTCTGGAAAGCCAGGGAATTTATATCAGTCTGCCAAGTAATTTACCTAACATCGTACCCTGGAATATCAACTTTCTATCCTGAGATTCACAGGCTTCTATAGTCATGAGGTGTACACGTAAGTAGAGTGAGTGCCCCCCAAAAGTCTTTTCCTACTACATTCCTTATACATTTACATACGAGACTCACTTTCTGGAATATCATTCACATTAAAATAGTGGGATATTATTTCACTAAAGAATGCCTATTAGTTATTTTCATGATGCACTAAGGAATGGATAGCTGTGTTAATGGAGCACAATGAGGAGAAGAAGGGATGTCACAGAGCCTTTCCAGGCTTCTCTGCTGCCCAGCCCTGCTCTGTGGTCTGGCAGGCACTGGGCAGTCAGGGTGTTAGTCGCATAGCTCTGCTAAATCCGATGATGTCACAGGAAGCTCATTCTCACCAGAGGATGGGTCAAACCACTTCTGTAGGACAGATATGGTTCAGACCTTCAATCTGGTTTCAATGTCAGTATTCTCAGAAATATATTTTGCTGTCACAAACATAGACCGCTGTTATGGTTTATGTCTAGTTGTCCCCCCAAAGCCTCATGGAGTCATTGGGCGGGGACTGCTAGAGTTTGAGACTTGATCCTTGATCCCTGGGATTATGGGTTTTAGTACTGATGGGATTATGGGTGGAAGTACTTCTGGGATTATGGGTGTAGCCTATGGCGGGAGCTAAGGCGGAGAGCCTGAATGTAATATAAA